>SCLH01001345.1:108317-135960 GCA_004367855.1 Oikopleura vanhoeffeni
AGATATCAATACTAAAATGAGTCTAAAATGTGATTTTTATGTCAATTTCTAAATAAATTTCAGAAAAAAACGTCACGTGATGAGACTGAAAATCTCATCAAAATCAAGCTGGCATTTAAGGCGGTAACCGACGCGTTTCATTTTTTTTTGAACATCAGCCCTGTTTTAATGAACAACCTGACGATACTAAAATGCTCTAATAAAGTTAATATTTGTCTGAAATATCCAAAAAATGTATTTAAAAGTTTTTTGTATGATCGTAGCGGTCGTGATACTGGTTGAATAACCCGGTTTTTGACTAAATTCGTATCATTTTATTTAGAGATGAGATGTCAAATTTTTTGATTTTTCTAACGCCCACTATTAATGGTTATTCAAGAAGTTATATGAAATTAGAAATGTAATTTTCGGTGTATTTGCTCAAAATCGACATAAATTACATGTTAAATTGACTGTTTTCGGTGTATTAAGCACTAATTCAATTTCATTTGCAGCACTGATATCATATTTTTTTTATTAAAAAAGAACTTATTACAAATTGTGTGTTACAGATTAATATGCCATCCGCTTTGAAATATCTTGTTTGGTTTTTTTATGCGTGACGTTGAAAGTTTCGATTGCGTCTGATTTGCCAGATTTCTCAATTTTTGATCGCTTTTTTCGAAATTTTTTTTTTAATTTTTTATACAATCTTGGCTTCCCAATGCGATAAAAATTAAAGTTTTTGAGCCAGCAGTTAAAAATGACAGCATAAAATACTTAAACAGAATTCAAAATTTCTGAAAAACATTTTTGTCCGATTTTTTTTTTCTGAAATGAAATCGATAACAAAATTTCGAATTTTCTTCGATAATTATAAAACTTTATTGAAAAGATTTGTGAACAAAAGATACATAATTGATAAAATTTAAGTCTTAACTCATCAGAAAGAGAGTGAAAGACTCTAGTTGAAACTATAGTTGACCTAGGTGAAACAAGTATGTAAGTGACTCAATCTGATTTGGTAGAAATACTGTATGAGCAACATGCTTATCGATTTGCATATCACTTTTAGGTAAAATCCGTCAAAAAGAAGTTCACAAGATGCCGCAAAAATTAGCTTTGTAGCATGTGTGGATCTCGAGTTATAGACCTCCGTCGGTTACTTCCTTAAGGGGGTGNATCAGGGCTGGGATATTCACAAAAGTGTGAATAAGGGATATGGTCCATATCATATGGATGGAAAATATAGCTTAATAAATTTAGGCAAAAATTTGAGATAGACCTCTATATTTTTTCTTACTTATGCGATCATGACAAAAACCCGGTTGAAGTTTTGAATTTTATATTATGTTGATAATTCTGTACCAAAACTTAGAAGCTCTACAAGGCTTATCCAAAATGACCTCGATTTTAGTACGTGGCTCAAAGATAAAACGTCAGAAACGTAATCTCGGAAAATTTAGAAATTGTTTTTCTATTTGCGTTATATATATGAAAGATAATGCACGTCACAAGAAAAAAAATTGTTTTTGTCTGGGAATTTCATGTTTCGAAGCGAATCTCCCAAATCAAGATGAAAACATTATTTTTCATAACTTTTATGATTACTTTTGACGAAGAGCCAATCAACGTTATAACAAATGTGCCTACACTATTTTTGGTGTCAAATTACACCACAAGACAAACTTTACAGTATGGGTTTTTTTTACTCCCAAAATGGCAACTTGCTGTGAATGCAATTCCCGCCAATTAATAATGGCAATTAGGCGCATTGGTACCATGTTTCGCGCGCGAGAAGCAAGGACCTAAAAATAAAATATCTTTTTTAAAAAAACCAAAACCATTTCTCCAGAGAAATAATTATTCCACAGAGATATAAAGATTATACGAAAATGTATTAAAAATCAGTGGATTTTTTGATACCAAAAACAATATTTTCCCAAAAATTACTACAAAAATCGAAAAATGAATGAGAATTATGAAGAAAGCGGGCGTGAAACGGAAGAAGTTGATATTAGAAATGTGCTGCCACAGACACAATGTTTATCAGAAGTTATACAGAAATATAACGAAGTTGGTGCGCCAAAAAGAGTAACTATAATCCAGCCAAAAAACAGACGAGCAAACCTGGGCACCACCCAATTCCCCAGATTAAATGGTGTTAATTTGGTGACTGGCAGATGCCCTGCAAAAGATGCCCTCGCTGAAACATTCCAAAGAACCCCAACAATTTGGAAAATGTGGCCTGATGATAGTGCAATGATTACAATTGAGGCTATGGCAGCACAAGTACAAGTAGGAGCCGCCCGTGTTTATCCACTCTCCATTATACTTGAAATACCAATTGGCCGTGCAAGGGATAAATTTTATAATGATATCCGAATAGCGGGACTACAAAACGAATTGACTTATGAAAGAGATATCGCGTTTTCGACCTTCACTCTACTTTGTCAAAACCTGAGAGGATACATATTTTGTATACGCCGTTTTCGGGAACATATGCACCCAATGGACCCAGCATACGATTTCCGTGAATTAGAAATTTTCATGTTTGGAATGAGCATCCGTAAAAATTATAACAAAATATCTATGAAAAACGAATTTGTTATAGAAATGAATCAGGCAGTAAATTTCTCAAAAACATTCCGTTATATTTACGACTATAATCGCCAAATAAATCAAATCGCCCATACTCGTTATGTTCACGGAATAGTGCACTCTGAGCGTGGAAAAATTGCAGATCTACCACTGCCAGATTTCGGAAATGACGCCCTTCTCATCACAAAAAATTACGACGGAAATGAAGCAGAATTTACCTCGTGGATGCGTCACTGGAAATCTACTGATGATGAGTATATTATGGGCCTGAATAAAAAAACCTTCGGCTATGATTCTTCTGAAATTACCCCTACAATGCGTAATTTTGTAGCACATCGTGAATTTGAAGTCACAAAAACCATCCAAAACGGGCAATCTGAGGCCAATAGCGAATTTGACCAGATTCGCAATAATGTAATTAACAGAGCAGCCGCTCCTTACAAAAGACGCGAAAATGAAAACCCGCCAAATTTTCAACCACCTGTAGAAATCGCGCAAAATGATTCACAATTATTAAACAAATCGGTCTCTTTCCCGCCAAATAACGTGACTAATGAAATTGACCAGAATTATCAAATTGGGTGTAATATTCCGCTTCGTGAGAACCAAAATGTTTCTGTTTTAACAGATGCAGATATGGCAGATTACGTTAATACTACAATTAACGGTACAATTAATTCTACAGTATCAGAAACTGAAAGCTCCATGGTATCGGAGAGTTCTGTTTCATTATCATCATCCTACAAACGTCTGAGGAAAACAACTTCTCAATTTAAAAATCCGAATGATTCTAGACCAATCATTCCAAAAACGCCGATTAATCAAATTATCAACAAAATGACGCCGTTAAAACAAATTTCTATGCCAGTACCTGCATTTGGCTCACCTTCTGAAACATCTCCGCGTTTATCTTCTACACTTCGTTCTGAAATAAATGGATCTACATCGTCTAAAAATTCCAGTCGGAGTAAAAACTCAAAAAAATCTGATGCGAAAAAACCTGAAGATAAAACTACTAAACGGAGAATGCGATCTCACTCCAAAACGGCTGAAAGAATTTCGAATGTAGCAACGGTCTTATTTGATTACCAACAAACAAAAGAAATCCAAAATTTAAGTCTCAAATCACGTCATAATTATGAATCTGACGACGATGAGCAATTTTCAACCGCTTTGGAATCACAGCCGCAAAAAATACTTGATGAAACCCCACCTACTAACAGGAAAAATAATTACAAAAAACGTCACGAAAATAAGAAAAAACGTAATTATTCTGAAACAAGTGCGGTAACATCGCCAAAACCAAGTACATCTGCCGCAAACAACTTTCCAGTCCCACCCCTTAGTGATAACTTCAATTTTCATAAAAAAACAAAGTCCGTAATGCCATTTGAAAAAAATAACCCAAGTGAAAGTTGGTTAGCAGAAATTCAAAATGAAGATTATGTGGTCGAAAGTCCAGGTCAAAAAATTCATTTAGATTTCACAAACGCTGAGCTAGAATTGAAAAATTCTATTGTGAACAAAACAAATTTCACACTTAGTACGGATATCAAAAATCTGCCAAATAAAATCACTACAGACGATCAAAATACCTCATCAGAAAAACAAATAATGGATATCGTGGAAAATGGGGAAGATATACAAAAGATATCAGATGACCAAGCAATATCTAACTTCTCTACCACTGCAATTGAAAATGAGAACAAATTGGATTGAAAAATTGGCAGCCGGGCAAAATTCATCAAAAATGTACATATCAATTCAGAAAGAAAAAATAAAAAAACATCAAAAAAATCAAAAACAATTAAAAGCGTAGGTGAACTGTATAAAACGAAATCAAATTCTAGCAACATCCAGAGAAAACAATATATTGCAAAAATCAACAAAAAATTCATAAAGATAAGAAAATCAATTGGTCAGAAAATAACCAAATTCAACACATCCCAACTCAACCAAATTGCAACCTTTTCCAGATTTATTTCCTGTAAACCAGTTTTAACTGTAATAAAATCAAGAAAATCAGCTTTGATGGATAAATCAATTGCAATTGAAATATATGGTAATATGTTGGAGGTTATTTCTGAAATATTAATATCTGGGAATGTTAATATACCGATTGAAAAAGGCCATCCGCTTGAAAATATCTGGAATGAAAACCAAATATTTAAACTCCCAAAACCTGAAATAGAACAGTTGAAAAATATTTTTGATGATATTAAAAAACGAATTGAATTTTTGAAAAATTCCCCGGTGAAGCCTGTAAAAAAATCTGTCCCGAATTATGACGATATCGGATCTATTATCTTTAACTGTGATAAAGAAATAATAGAATACGGTGGAGACAACCACCATGATATAAACACCAACAGCTCTCCACCCATCCAAAAAAGTACATCAGACAAAAACGCGTCAAAATGTATATCTCCACCATCTTACTCTCCACCTCCCCCGTCTCCTCTCCACTCCTCTCCTGGAATATGGAATACTTTTGATAAAGAATTATGGAAAACTTTTGATAAAGAAATAATAGAATGCGGTAGAAGCAAACACCATGATATAAACACCACCAGCTCTCCACCCATCCAAAAAAGTACATCAGACAAAAACGCGTCAAAATGTATATCCCCACCATCCTACTCTCCACCTCCCTCGTCTCCGCTCCACTCCTCTCCTGGAATATGGAAAACTTTTGATAAAGAATTATGGAAAACTTCTGATAAAAAAATAATAGAATGCGGTAGAAGCAATCACCATGATATAAACACTACCAGCTCTCCACCCATCCAAAAAAATACATCAGACAAAAACGCGTCAAAATGTATATCTCCACCATCTAACTCTCCACCTACCCCGTCTCCTCTCCACTCCTCTCCTGGAATATGGAAAACTTTTGACCCGTTCGACGAAAACATAACTTGGCACGACAATAAACCGGTGAAAAAAGTAAAAGTTTTTGAAAATAACATATTTCAACAATCCATTATGGAAACAGAAGTAAAAAATCCAGAAAAAATTGTCCGTACAATTTTAGAAGTAGCGATAGTAAATCTCAGATGTATTGATATGACAGGAGATAACAAAAATATGCTAATCGATTTGGTACTTCAATTACCAAAAGTAGATATTTTCTGCATATCCGAAATGCTGTACAATCAACAAAATAATCCGCAGAAAATACCATGTGGGTATAAAATATATTTCAACACAGAGCTAGGGAAGGTGTCAAGTGCATTTCTAATTGACGAAAAAATCGACAAAAATTGTAAGATATCAAGATATAGTTCATTGATTTTAAAAATGGACATACATTTTGGTACAAAAAAAGTTGATAAAATTGCACTTTTTTCAACGTATCGTTCACCAACGAATCGTCCCGACAATCATATGGTCATTCAACATGGATTCAAATCCTACGATGATTATTGTCTTCACTTTATCGAATTTATTGAAAAAATGGAGAATTTAGAAAAATCAATTTTGTTGGGTGATCTCAATTGGCATATTGATGGACTTTCAAATGGTAAAGTACGTTACCAAGAAAAATGTGTTAATGAAACTTTTTCAAAAACTACATTGATAAATAAATGGCTTAAAAAACCATCATTTTTATGTCGCTCTGGGAAAGGCAGTTTTTTAGACGTCGTAATCCACACACAGGATACTCAAGTCCCTAAACTTGAAATATTAAATTGTAGAGATTTTGTTGGTTTATCTGATCATCAAATTGGAATTTTAAAATTCCCATGGCTACACTTCAAAAAAACTAAAAAGAATATAATGTTACGACCAAAACTACATAAATATTTACCATCTTTCGAAATCAGGTTTTTAAAAAAATCTTACGAAGAAAATGGGATATTTTTCTCCAAAAAATTACAGCAAACAAAAACCTACAATAAACTTCAAAAAACACAAGAAGATGATGAAGTATATGTTCAAAAAATGTTAAGAAAAATAATATGGTCTCCAACTGATGTAACAGAAGCATATAAAATCATCAAAAATCTCGCTGATACCGTCACGCCACTTAGATGTACAACATTAAAAACTGGAAAATCAGCCATAAAAAAGACCGTGAAAAGAATTAAGTTAGAAAGGGAATCATTAATAATCTACAATAAATATAAAGCAGTAGGTTACACCAACCAAATGATTAAATGCATGCCCGACGTTAAAAACCTGAAAAAAATGATTAAGAAAGAAATACAATCTACATTTCGTCAACATTGGACAAGTACAGTAGATAACCTCTCCATAGAACAAAAAATGGATTGGAATATAATTGCGATCTACCACAACACTGATCGCTCTATTCCCAAATCGTTAAAACCAGATGATTTAGCCATGCACTTTCTAAAATTAAGCTACGATTACAACCCGAAAAATATTGATATAACACAAATATCAGGTCACGTGGATACTGAAGATAAATTTTCGTTTAAACTACCCATCACACCTGGCGGAAATAACCCCCTGACCTCCTTGGAAATGATATATAGAAAAAATAAAAACTCCAAATTCAGTACGGGAGAAGATGGTATATGTCTTAACCTACTTCTACTAATGAGCCCGTTACATTGGACAATGCTGGCCAAAATTATTACAACTTTGCTTGAAAACGGTAAATATATGGAGGAGTTCAGAAATGTACGATGTATACCATTACATAAAAGAGGTGATAAAAAAGATCCTACTAATTATCGCCCACTTTCAGTATGCAGCTCTATAGTTAATGCTATAGAAAAATGTATGGCAACACAGATATCTTCTCATGCTGAACAAAAACAAATATATCACAAAGATATGATTGGATTTCGTGGTGGACATAACGTCGGTCAAATGGTAAACGCGGTACGCCAAGAAATTTTCGACGGTCAAAAAAATTATGGTATTATAGTTCTGACCGACTTATCAAACGCTTATGGAGCGACAGATATGCCAATTATAATGACAAAAATGGCTAAATTTTTCAACAAATCTGCCTTAAGGGCAATAAGAAGCTTTCTCATCCAACCCTCCGTGAAAGTTGAAATAAATGGATCAAAATCAACCTCCTACGTTAATGCTGATAGGGGGTACGGTCAAGGAAGCTGTTTGAGCTGCACTTTATTCCTACTTCTGATGACACAATCCCACGACCTAACCCTTAACTCGCGTAACTTTAGTTACGCGGACGATAATCAAATCATCACAATTGGCGACGACCCTGAACAAGTTAAAATAAACGCCAATAAAGCCGCACAAGCTTTCGCTGATATGTGTAGAGATTTAAATATAAACGTTAATTATAAAAAATCCTATGCAAATATAATAAAAATGAAGCGAGGAAAAAATGATTTTGAGTGTATAATAACAATGGACGGAAATATCCTAGAAAATAAAAATCAAATGAATATGTTAGGGATTAACATGAACAACGATATGGACTTTTCACCACATGCAGCTCACATAACGGGATCGATGAGGAAATATAACGGCTTTATTACTGGGATGTTAAAATACACAGGGCCAAAATCAGTATCCTTAATGTCAAAATCGTATATGAATGGCAAACTGAGCCATGGATTATCGTACATGCCATTTTTCAAAAATGACAACTATAAACAATGGCAATATCAAGCCAATAAAATATTCAACAAAAAATTCTCAACAAAAGAAGAAAGAAAAAAATTGCCGAAATTTAAACTAATGTCACAGTTTATTTTACTTTATAGGGCATTCTGCATTAGTTTTCAAAACCTGCATCGTATGTCACATATGACACGAATGAATACCATCTTATTAACAGCATACCCAGTATGGGAATTCGAAAAGCTTGTTAGTTGTTTTTACCAACCAAATTACGGAAAAACGAGAAATGAAGAGACAATACCATTTTTTAGACCTGCTCGGCACAATATCACGGAAAATAAACGAACAGCTACGACAGCCCCTATGTTATGGGCAACAGAATTTAACCGTCTGCCACCAAAAATCCGCTCCACAATTGGTACGAAATATTTTAAGGGGAATATAAAAAAATATTACAAAACTAGATGCCAGCATCAAGAGCATACATTGGCATTATGTGAAGGATGTAACAACACAACCGATTTATATTCAAACGATGAAAAAATGCGCAAATTTAATAAAAAATGGGAAGTACAAAATATGTCAGACAATGCTGAGTTTGAAAAAAGAGTTGATAGATGGTATGAGGGCTCAAAATCAGGAGAAAATGTAATGATGTATTTAAACGAAAATGATATCAATAATAAATTTCATGATTCAAAACTGCATGAATGGCTGAAAGAAAAAGGCTGGCAAGTATGCAGGGCAAGAAGAGCCAAAAAACTGCTTGGAAAAAAATACTTTAACTCGAAAAAGTAATAAGGAACACAACCTTTCAAAAAAATATTGGTTTGTACAAAATGCTACTGGCATGAGAAAAACGTATTATACGACAAAAATCCTAGATGTAAGTCGAAAGTGCGCGAAGTACCGAAAAACAAAGGGAATGAGTTATGACCCCACAAGCAACTCGAAAAATCAAAAAACAAAACAACTGAAATCAAAATTCGTCAATCTCTACAAAATCGTAAAGTACTATGTCTTGAGGTGTTTTGAGAATTATTTTTATTATTTTCTAAAAAACTTATATTCTTATATTTTGTGTTTGATTTGATTTTTTGATGTGATAAATGGAAAATTTTCAAATATTTTTTGCCAAAAGTTGACAGGTTTTTTTGAATGAGAAACGTATCTTTTCAAAAAAAAAAGGTCTATAATTCAGAAATTAATTTTTTCCAGAAAAGATTTTTTAAGAGTTTTTTGGCCTTTAGTTGTTTTAAAATAATATACGTCCTGAAAACAAAAATTTCAGAATGTGGGAATAAAAATAAATGATTCTAAACTGTTTGGGGATCGCGAGTTGATATAAAAGTTTCTCTGGGAGAGATAACAATATAATTAATGCAAATTAAGACCACAATTAACGATTAATGCTGTTTTCACTTTGCAAAGAAATGACTAGATAAATACTTTTGTAAAATTGTTGCATAGAATCATGCTGGGTTATATATTTTTCAGATCGAAATGTCTTTATGAAATAAAACAGGAGTAAGAACCTGTGTAGCTAGAAGCAGCTATTTCTTTCGAAACTTTCCTCTGAGCGAGACTCGTTTTTTACGGCTCGGCCCCATTGGAGTTCCAGGAGCGTCTGACTGACTACCAGAATTAATTGAGCCACGTTCAAAACGAACTGGCTCGTTTTCGACCATATTAGAACTTTGTTCCAGTTCCCGAGTGACCAACGTATTGAGTGTAGTGGGGTTGTTGATGAGTTGGTTAATACCGCCAACGCTTCTCGGACGCTTAAATGGATTTCGAATTGACCGATTCTCGAACGCCCCACTGTATATATCGCTCCCAATAAGTCTGTCTCTAACATCTGACGCCTTCGAGGAAATTATAGTCGTCAGAAAATCTTGTAAACCGGGAGGTGTAACATCTTCACACGTGACCATTTCTAGAAGATAATTTTTTGAAAAAATGAATACATTTATCGATAAATTGTATGCCTGGAGTTATTTTCTAAACCAGAAATTAAAGTTTTTTTCTACTTTTTACTAATTATGATGTGTAGTTAATAATTAAATGTATTATAATATTAATGACTCGGTATTGTTAATAGCTATGTCATGCTATCTGAGAACTAAAATTGATTATATTAATTGTATAAAAATAATCGAAATAATAATTGAATATGTTATGACTAAGAATAAAAAAACATCTATCCTGGAAAGACAGTTTCTTTACTAAGAAGATATCATGAAAAACTGTCAAAAATAGTACTAAGAGTAATACCATTGTGAGTTATTAATGAAATAAAAATATGAATGTAATAATACGTATTAAAATTTTTTTGTTTGGAAAATAAATTGTCTAAAATTAAAAAAGTTTTTTTAAAAAAAGAAATACCTGATAATGCAGAATCACAGGATTCTTCAAGGGGGTTAACGCTATGACCAGCTATCTCGGTGGAATTCATTTCCGGAACATCGTCACAAATAGCCGACTTTGTGGGACTGTTGATTGGCCCGCCTCCGGAGAAACAGGCAATATCAGCCAATGGCGTTAACGTAGGCATTTTAACGCCAGCTGATAGGTCAGAGTCAGTGTGGTCGGGGGTTACAAAATAACCACTAGAAGTATTGACTGAAGTGCCGGACTGCTCAAAATCGATGTCCTGATAATCCTCCTTATCAGTAACATGTTTCACCATCTGGTGAATACAAAACTATAAAAAAAGAACGATTAAAATTTTTTTATTTTTTATGAGGAAAATAATACATGTACGAATAAAAATAGGAGTTCTTAGTTTTTTATGAAAAAACAATGATATGAGATAATGTATTTCAAAATTTAAAAATAGGTCAAAATTGATTAAGTTACAAAAATGTATTATGAAAACTAATGCCCAGAAATTAAAAATGATTTATAAACTCCCTCCTTTCTAAGAGGTCGAATAAATAAGTGATAAATTAAGGGGATTATCAATCCTGATGTATTTTTTTATGGTGTATTAAAAGACTATGATTATTAAATAAGTTAAGTAGAAAAGCAACAAAAACTACATGACAAAAAACATCGTAGAATTTTTTTAAAAAAAAAAGGAGAGAAGGAGCTGGTTTTGTAAAAAGAGTTTTTTTGTTCTGCAGCTATAGATTACCTCTTCATGTCCATGCTTTGACATAAAACTGGCGCACATTAATGCAGCGGCGGAAAGGGCGCTGTCTGACATTTTATATATGTCATTGTCTTGGGAGCCACCTGAGTTGAAAGACTCATGGTAGTCCAACATGTTCTCTAATTTATCCACCATCGACTGATTCAGTGGATCGCTCACAGCGGCCTGATCACTCGACTCCCCTGCTACTGAGTCCATTGTCTCATCACCTGGACCGTCACGGCCATGTTGTTGGAGATACTCGAAAGGAGCGTGCAAACCGGAAATGTTCAATTTGAGTGAAATTTCATCAGCAACAGCTCCAAAATCCATAAGCTTCTGTAAAATGAATTTTAGAAAAATATTGAAAGCAAGTTTTATTAAAAATTAATGAAAAATATGTAATAAACTTAAGATGAAATTTTTTCTGAAAAGAATTTTTTTTGAGAAAAACAATTTTTTTAGGAAAAGGTCAAAATTAATAGTTGGAATAAAAACCATACACTACTCTCCAGAACCTTTTCTACTGAGGAGTGATATTAGGCTTTTTTCTACTCTTCAGAAAAATAAAAAAAACCATGAGGTTTTTTTCTAGATGTATGTTATTTGAGTAAGTAACTATAGAGGATGAGACTTACAGCTTGACATGATGGGAGTAGACACCCAACAGTGACCTGTTCAAATATACCACTGAACTTGGAGCCACATTTTTTGCTTTTCGAGCCAGACTTTGACACAACAGACCCACCAGTCCATTGTTTCAAAAGACAATCGGAAATTAGCTGCGTTTTTTCATCACGTAACTTGACTAAGACATCAAATGAGGACAAACATCGATTGTCATTTAAAATTGACTCCAGTTTTGGTATGTTTGATGCGGTGTCGGACTTGATGGTGATAAGAGCATTATGCATCTTAAAAATTCAATTGAGTTGAGGTTGGCTACTTGAAATGATGAAGTGAAAATGAATTGTTTTTAATTGGATTTAAATTGTCTTGATGTTTTTTTTGAGAAATTACTGTGGATTTTTTTCTTAAAATCAAGCCTTCAGGAGAGATTTTTTTGTAACTAGCAGACTTAAACGTCCACAAATATCGCACACTATAGTATAAATGCGCTTAATTTTCGCTTGTTAACACAATCTGCTCGAAGCGGAAATGACTCTCTCGATAATTTATTTCAAAACTCTTTCACTTTATGATTATGGAATAGCCGAAACGTTAAATAAACACAATTTTTAAAAAAAGGGTGAAAATATAACAAGTAGTCTAAATGTGTTATTTCTTCAAAAAGAGATTAAAAATTCAGCTTTAAAAACAAAGAGGCCATTTCGGGATATATATTTTTTAGAGAAAGAGCAATAAAAAGGTTTTGAAAGAATGATTGGTTTTAATTTTTTTGAGTAGGTTCTGTTGAAAAAAGTGGAAATGTTTCCCTAAAGAAATGACCTCTTTATAAGGTTAGATTTGTTTTTTCAAAAAAATAACAAAAATTGACAGACCTTAAAAATTGTAGTGGCGCAAAAATCAATCAATTTCTTCACATCACGATTGCTGTCCATAAATATAGATTGTAGCTGAACAGATAGTGAATCTACATCGGTCGTATCAGTGAAATCTTCGATAAGCAGTTGTGTAGTGCCGGATTTCGGATAATGAGCAAGTTGCAATTTTTTAAGCTCATGCGGCAAGGCGTAGTGTAGTCTATATGACTGCTTGGCGTTGGTACGGAGAATAGACAATAAAACCTTTTCTCGCGCCTGATATCGATTTGGTATATCCAACGAACCTTAAAATAACTATTAAAGATTGAGTCAATTTATAAATACAATAAGCCTACATAATAAAAGTTTTATTTTTTTCACATCAGAAGAAACAAAATGAAAACACTCACCTACGGAAGCGACTAAAAAATCATTTGGTGGATCGATCGGATCCAGAATTTGGTTATCATCATCAGGGGGGCAATGTATGGCCAAATAGTTCCAAAATGGAGATCGAACCATTGCAGAACCCATGTTGTGATACCGGCTATAAACCTTGTCCAACTGACACAAAATGGAACACACGTCACCAAGGTGATCGGCTAGTGCAGTGTCGAAGGAGGTGTTGTTTGATAGTGCCTGAAGGTTAAAAACTTTACAATGTTTCTGAGAAATATCAATCTCAAAAAGTAAATATGATATTTTTTAGAAAATTTGAATGGCAATGTATTTTTTTATTTTTTTGTTGATTTTTTCAAAAATGAATTTGCTCTCAAAATGTTTATAAGCCAATAAACATTTAATAAAACGAATAAAGAGTCGTCAATTTGATAAAACTATGAGTAATAAAAAATGTTTTGCAGTTAAGAGGGTTCGAACTCACAATATCGGCGTCGGAAGAGGGCAGCACACAGTCTGGTAGTACAGCAATTGGCCGGGGGGGAAAGTCTGCAATACTAAGGGGGAGCACATTCTTACGGATATCAAAAAGAAGTTGTCGAGATAAGCCGGGGTTGTCATGTGCCTAATAAATATGAAAATTGTTATAAAGGATTTTAAAAAAAGTTATTATATCCGATAAGTGGATCCTGTTAGGAAAAGCTACAGAAAACCCACTAAAAACAGGAGGGATCTCCTTCAAAAACAAACGTAGAAAATGTTATTTTTTCACTTTTTTGAAAAAAAGCAGTATTATTTCCTAAAAAACATAATATGTAAAAAAACAAGCCCGATGGGGAGATTTTTTTAAAGAAATCTATTATTTACTTTTCCTTTAAAAAAAGGGGTAAAGCGTATATTTCTATAAACAATCACAGATTTTATTTTTTTATTAAAAAATGAAACTATAAAATGTTTTACCATGGAAATAATAGAAGTCTGAGTCAGTCTCAGCTTTCGCCGTAACTCAGATGCATCGTTTAGCTTTGCATTGAGGTTGTTCCACTTCAGGTCTTTAATCCGCTGAGCATTGATCTGACGGCTCTGGGCACGCATATTCGAAAGAGTACCATTCGAACTCGTGTTTTGATCAGATCTGGTCGTATCATTTGTCGGGGCAATATTACCCCGAAAACCCATTTTTAGTGAGTTCATAAAAGCACGCCGCTTTTCTGTATGAGGATTTGGTATCATTATAAATGAAACAAACAATACAAAACTAAATAAAATGAGTCAAATAAAATTAAAAGGGGGAACTTTTTTTATAAAAGAATAGAAATATGCGACTTATATGTATCAAAGCTGAAAAAGAGAGTGATAAAACTAATAAATCCTGATAATAGCAGTTTTGCGGGATTTTTTTAAAAAAAGGGAGGATTTCCTATGAAAATTTTTTTTTGAAAGAAAAACAGGGTTTTTCGTGATGGTCTTTCTTGAGGAAAATGATCTGTTGAGCTGTGAGTGTTGAGAGAGTTGGATGGATCAGGATCGAGAGGCGTGGCTAATCTTTGTGTTGTTCTGGTGACATGATCCGAATTGAACGTGTACTTTTGTTATGTTCTTAAATAATCGTTCGAAAAATTAAAAATTATGCCATTAAAATTAGCCTGCTTTTATAATACGAAAAATTATAAAAGAGGACAATTAAGGATGTGGTGGTACCTAGGTTGAGGGTTTCAGAAGTCGATCGAAATTTTGTTTGCACAGACTAACTCTAGAAACAAACAGAAACTTTCCTTGAAGAAAGTATTTATCAAATTTAGACTCAAAACAAAAATATGAAATTTTTTTCGAAAACCACGTGATTACTTTTTTAGAAAATGTGATTCTGGTCTTTTCAGAAAGTAGACTCTGAGAAAGCTGAGAAAAAGCACTGAAAAATGACATGTAGTATAAAATTTTGTAAGAACGAGTCCTATAATGGCTCTTATTTGTTGATGAATACTAGCGAAGTCAGGATCAGGCGCACGTGGACTGTTGATAACAGTTCTTACTGGAGCTCTGCTCAGCGCTAGAGTTTGAGTAGAGACGTTGACCTTGAGACCATTTGTTGTGGGAGTTGGCTGAGTGTGCGAATCGTTTGATATGACATTGTGAACCATATCACGATCTATAAAAATCATTAAAGTTCAGAGAAAAAACTTTAAGAGTATAAAATAGAGAGGTTTCTTCTCCCTTTCGAAAAATGAGACTAACATAAAAATGTCTGTAAGATTAGAGGGGAGGAAATTACCCTCAGTTTTACCTAAAACCTCACTTCTGAGAAATCGATTTTTTTGAAAAGTAATGAAAGTATCACTAAAACTCACTGACAATGGGCACATATGTTAATGATCTATTAGCCCCATCAATAGTCACACACATGGATAGCCCGGTTAAAGCGCGGCGATTGGAGTTTTGACTACTGGTACTAGATTCAGAATGATCGCTGGATGACATTTTTTTGTAAGACTAGAGTGTTTAGCGTTTTTCTACAGGTCTCTAAAAATTGAAATATTGAAGAAAACAAATATTAGTATATTTTGGGGGGATAAAATTTGATAAGTTTTGATAAAACAAATCAAGATTTGGATAAGATTATGAAAACAAAAATTGCGATGTAATAAAAGAAGAAAACTTCAGTTTTTTCAGTTTTTCGTGGTTTATATTTAAAAAAAGCTTGAAAAGTGTGGTCAAGATAGTATAGATACGCTTATGGCCGACTCAAAAAAGTGGAGATCTTTGAGAAAGTTAAATCAGGATGATCCAAAGTTCTTGAACAAATCCGCTGAAAGGCGCCACAGAGCAGCGAAATCTGTCTTAAAATTTCCGAAGAAGATGGGTGACACATGTCATCATCGGGATTGATCGATCGTACGTAAAAGTTTCTGAGTGAGAGAGCAGCATTGACATAGACTCTGAAGAGGGTTTGTTAGTTGCTTCTGGGAACTTTTATTTTTTTAAAAAAATAAGAAATTTTTTTTGTGAAAATATGAGATATAAAAAATGTAGACAAATTCTACAGCGTAGGAATTTACTCTACGTAATGGAACACAAATGTAAAATCTGAAGTAAATCCGATTTCCGTAAAATAAAGATAACCTTAGTATAACATCTTTTACTAAGAAGAGTGATTTTTCTGAGATGGGACCTTTAGATGTAAAAATTTTTTTAAAAAAATATATGTTGAAGATCCATGATAGTGAATGTATATATAAAAATTAGAAGGTCCTACCTTCGAAATACAGGAGCCCCATAAGTTGACAGCAAGATAGCAGTTTCAGGAGTGGAGAGATCCATCTGAGCAAGCTGCATTAACCCATATGCAACGGACACTGACTTATACCAGTCCTATTTTTTGAAAGAAGTTTGTTATTATCTATTTGACCTAGAATTTTTTACGCATTTGGGAAGTAAAAGTCATTAGTGACTTTTAAAAATATAAAAGAAATAATTTTGTTTTGAAGCTTTTGCTTAAAAACTGTGAACTGTATTGGGCAATGACAGGTTATTTTTTAACTGTCTCACACTGTTATTTTTTTAGGAGAACCCAATTCAAAAACGAAAACTAATTTGTTATGTTTGGACCTTTTCTTGCATTTTTTTAAGTGGTCAGGAAGAATGCAAAATTTCCCGAAAAATGACGTTTTTTGAGGGTGCTAGAACTAACGATGCCTCCAAAATACTAACCAAAAATTGTACTGGAAAATTTATATAAGTCTGTAAACTCTGAAGACACCCTTGAAAATACAGATTTACGACGTGAAGTAAATCAAATTTCAGACAATGAGAAGTTAGGATTTTTTTGTATAAAAAATCTGAAGATTGCTGGAAAGTTTTTTACTGTATAATTTTTTACAATATAATAACATTTTTTTACAATATATATATTTTTTGCTATATATTTTGTTTGTTTACTACATATGTCTATAAAATATAGGACCTTTGGCATCCTAGGCTAAAATTTGATTGAAATATTTTTTTTGAAAAAACTAACCCAAGAGTGGTGAAATGACCGATATGTTCCAGTGGATGAATCAATAATGCTATATACCACATTTGCCCAAAGTTCCATAAAGTCAAAACCCCATCTCGGTGGTAGAGCACTGCCCCATGTAAATTTTCCGTCCCATCCTAGGGACCATAAATTACTAGGATTGTCCAAAATAGGCAAGTGTAAAATACAATCTATAATGGAACTTTCGAGCATTTCCAAAACACGCAGATCGGTCAAATCCCTTACACAATTAGCCGGCAAAGTTTTGTAGTAAAAACGCTCATCATCATGAATAATACTTCCAGCGCGGTTGAAAAGTCGATTTCCATCCATAGTCAAAAATTTCAACGAAATAATATGCGCCACTGGCCAGCCATCTGTTTCTCTGTCTACAATCCCATTCATACATTTAGAAATAACGGGGTTGAAGATAAAGGCAGTCATACACCTGCAGGAGATTGAGGAACCTGAAAAATAGAGTTTTTTTCTATGACGTGAAATCTTCTTTTAGAAGAAGGTTTTTTTATGAAGTATGAAGTCCTCTTTTAGAAAAAAGTTTTTTTATATATATTTTTTCTGTCTTCGAGTCTTTTCGGAAAAAGTCTCAATTTTTTCCGGAGGTTATTGTGTAAAATAACAACCATGAACCATATGTGCAAAAATAGGAAATTTAAATGCTAACAATAAAGTTAACATCAAATATTGTGGCAATTTTTTAGATTACTTACTGAATAAATGTTCCCTTCTGGCATTAGAATCAAGGGGCGGAGATCCACTGCAGTTTACATGTCCACTATATGGAGACACAAAGGGAGATGAGGGTGTGAAAGCACCATCTGAACCTGTTGAGTCATCTGTAGAATCCAAGGCATGAATAACAGGAGGTTGGTTGTCAACTCTGGCACGCTTCCCTGTAAAAATGCGCGTTTTAAGTAGAAAAACAATAATATAAATTTAAAAAGATATGCATTAATAATAAATTAAAAGTGTAGATTTCCCGTGGTTATTCTCCGTTCAAATAAAATTGCTCCTGAAAAATTCAAAAAATGTATACAAGACAGGATGACCTGTCAATTTTAAATAAATTAATCTTTTTCTAGTATTTTTTTGATATTTCATAAAAATGGAAAAATTAAAAAGATGCTGAAAATTACAATAAAAATCAAAATACTAACTAAATTGCATATCATGGTTGAAAACATCAATGGGAAAGAAATTGTCCATTTTTTTCTAAAAATTTGTACGAAGACTACCAGAATGAAAAGTCTAAAAATAAAAAATTCAAATCCCCTTGGGTATAAAGAATAATTTGTTTTAAAAATCATGAAAACCGACAGTGCTATCTTTCGGAAATATTTCTTTAAAAAATAAAGTAACATAACTCAAAAGTATATGTTGTTTAAACACATATAATACAAAATATGAAAATATGTTGGTTTGTAAAAATATATAAAATTGTTTATATATATCTAATTTATATATTTTCTCGAGAAAAAATAAAAATAGTACGTCGGTTATAAGACAATAAAAACGGAAAAGTTTTTATAAAACAAAAAACTGAAAGGTTCTAATTTTGTTAAAAAAACAAAAATATATAGATTAAAAGCAGCCATGGTTTCCTCGATGAATTGCATTAAAAATCAAATAGAAAAAAATAGAACAATAATTTTTTTTGCGACTCTCCTCTGTGAGTTAGCGTAAATAATGATCTTTTAAAAATCTGAGAGACGGAGAACATTTAAAATTTGTTCCAAAAAGATGGATTGGTGTTTTTAAGCTGATATAGAGCTTACCTTAACACCTGGAAAACAACGAAAAATTGAACTAATAAATTTAGCGAAAAACCGCAAGCTACCTCGAATACACAAAAATATAATGTTATAAATTATCTAGGATTCTTTTCTGTCAAAAATAACATGTTTTGGAAAAATTATAAATTCAATGATCAAAATTTTAGGTAGTATTCCAATAAGGAAATACTTTTTATGATTCTGCATTTTTTTGTGAGTCTTAGGAAAAATATATGATCTGATCGTTAGGCTACAATTACACATAATTACCCTGCTCCTGCAATACATAACATGCTAATAATAAATGACCATAACACACAAATTTAGGTTAATAAATGTACTTTATTTTGAGGTCAACTGTTTTAATAAAGACCAAAAAACAACTATAGGATAAGGCTTGTAGAACAGTATGATGAGGTAAATGAGCGTTGAAGAGGACTGGCGGTGAAAGATAACGTTAAAAGTTTCTTATTATCTCACTAGATGATAACTAATAATGTGAAAATTAACAGTGATCAAAAAAAGGGGCAGTGAATTAGGACCACTAAATACTGCTAAAAATTTAATCAACCATCGTGATATTATTTCTTTAAAAAAAGGAGCAAAAAATAGATTAATCATAAAAGTACAAATTCTGTTGCCATCATTTTTCTTCTGAAGGTAATCAGAAGTTTTTTCAAAAATCACTTTCTTGGTATGATGAAATGTCGACGTTATAAGTGTAAGACATTCTTTACACTTGTAATCAGAAATGAAAAAAGGACATACTATCCTATTTTTTGACTACATTTCAATTTTAACCACAGAAAATTAAATGCTAAGATAAGCAGCAATAAAGCTCAAAAGTAGAATGGGAGCGACTAATACAATGTAGTTCTTTGTCTTCTCTATCTTAAGCATTATTTGAAAAAAACTATTTTTTTACAGAAAAAGGTCATTGATTATACAAATAAACTTTATTGACCCCTGTAATAATTAGCATGAATCTACTTGTTTAAATTAGTATTCTTTAAATGTCAACCAGCAGAACAATGAATACGATACTGAAAATAAATGTAAAACGAAAATGAGTCAATACGTTAAGATTATAAGAACAAAAATTTGCACCATTTTTTACGGTATAAGATTAACTTCTTTGGTGAAAATCGGTTTACCGCCGAATTACAAAATAAGGAACTATATAAGACTCTCACATGATGTGAGTCTCGTTTTTTTCAAAAAAATTAAATTCAAAATATAATATCTCCCTTTGTCAGCACTAAGATGTCCAAGATTTAGTTTAAACAAAGTACTGTACATTGACACCCCTTGGCGCCGCAATTTCCGATAATAGTTAAGCCGTAGTTTTCGGGACTATTGCGCCAATTTTTCAGCCACATAAAAGCAAGCTTATCGGAACTTGTTAAACCTCTGGTAGCCTCCACCGATTTAGATAGCTGCCATAAATGGTGATGATAAAGAGGTTGGAACTCTCGATCATACACATTTTTAGTTAAGAACTCTGAGATTTGACAGAATAGTAAAACAGTATCAAAATCAAAAGAGGAAATGACGACTTCTACCAAACCATTAACGACATTTGGATAAGTTGCAGGATCTTTGGGAGGCACGGAGACAAGAATACTAAAAATAGTGATGAAAAACCTTTTTTTAAAAAAATAAAAAAATGTAAAAATGAGATTTCTAATAATCTTGTTGAAAATAGAAATGTAGAAATTTTTTCTAATATGAATGTACCATGTGAAAGGTTGAAAGCGGTCCATATAATGAAGACTTTCTCCGTTTTTATATACAACTTTTTTGTCAAAAGGACAATTTGAGAAAAAAGGATAGACTTACTTGCTTTTGACATTTAGGCCTTCCCAATAGACATCGCCTTTTGGACTTGTACCCTCGAACCCATTGACAATCGCACAGACTGTTGAAAGATGGGATAGTTCCCGCTTAGGCCCTGCACCCACGCCGAAACTGAAAATAAGTCGACCTCTTTTTTGAAGCCAGACTTTGGAATCATTGGATACCAAGTTTCCACGTAGAAATCCGCCTAAAAATAAGCATTTTTTATAAAACACAGAATCGGCTCTTTACGATTAAAATGGAGCCAAACAAGTTGAAAAAACAAAAATGTTTCTAATAAAAGATTTTCTATGTAAAAAAACGACTAGGACGTTTTCTTAGGAAAGTTTTTTGAACGTTGGATGTTTTTTTGGAAAAATTACAACGTGAACCTCGATTAAGTGCTATTATTTCTTATTGCAGTTAAGATTTTTTTATATATAATAGTTGTAAATTAATGTATCGAAAGCGATATTAATGTATAATTAATATATTTTATATACTACTATTTATATATTTTTTGAGAGAAAGTTTTATCTTCAAGTAATGCTGTCCTTTTGCAAAATACTCAACTAGAAGATAGATCCACCGAAAAAGGTTTTTTTGCAAGTTGTATTTTCTCCAATATGAAAAACACTCAAAATGATACATGTGAATGAAGTTTGTGTAAAATTAATTAAAAAAGGTAAAAATGATGTGATGTGATGTAATCTGTGTCTTGAAAGTTCTTTAGCAATTCGTTTAATGAGTTCTTGTAAATATTATGCTAAGTTCCATAAAACTATAAGCTAGGCCGAATGGATGTAACCTTTGTCGAAACTAAAAATAGAAAAAGATGAGTTTTAATTTTTTTCTGGGTTTGTTTGTCAGTGTTTTTTTACCGATTATTATGAAAAAGTTGAAAATTAGAAAAAACGCCGTTAACTATGTTCACTATGCCAATACAACCCTATTAAGACTGTAAGAGGTCAACATCAAACACTTAATAAAAAAATTGGAAAACTGCACTAAAAATATCAGAAAAATGCTCACCATAAAGGTGGGGTCAATTATGGGGAATCTTAAATTGACTATGTGTATCAGGATTTCAAATAACTAAGCTATAATAAGATGTTATGAGGGAGAGGTTTGGATAAATGATTATGGTAACCAAAAGGGGATATTGTTTTGTGTACCTTGGTGTGAATGTACGGAAAAGTTTTCACTCAATTTTCATATAAATTTGTTAAATTGAGGGAGACGAGTTTTTTTAAAAAAAGCCATTTATATCTTTTAAAAGAAAACTCAGAGAATTGTGCAAATTGCAAGGAGGTTCTTTTGTCGAGAGTCTGAGGGTTTTTTTAATGAAAAAATTGAAAAATTTGGGATTGGGACTAACTGACTTCAATAAGATGGTTAATTTGACAATAAAACTGTTCAAGTTGGATCAGGCAGACATCCCTTTTTTTCTCGCTTTTCATTTTTTTATCCCTAGAAGCCGAGGATTTACAGCTAAAAATCATAGTACTGAGTTTTTTTGTTTTTTTATCGAGAAGTGTGTTAATTTCAATCGTGAATGACGTTGACCCAAGAAAACTACTAGTCTTACGTCAATTTTATATCGATTGAAATACTGGGAAACTGAGAAACCACTATGATTTGGTCACATGACTACGAAGGAATTTTTTCACGATTTTTTCGTTTTTTGCAAGTTTGTTATTCACCCCCAAGAAGTTTAAGAACAATTCATTAATTACTTCGATAAATCGAGATTAATGATAGACACGATACTAATATTTCTATAAATACGGAAGTTATCCTTGATTTTAATCATAAAAGTTACCCTTTTATTTTTTTAGAAAAATTATAAGAGGGACAGGCCAACTATTTTCTATTCGATTAATAGAGAGGTATATTCAGTTTTATTTAATATATTCTTTCTATTTATAAAAATTTCTCAAAATCTTATTGCCGGTGCTTTGAGGTTTGGACTGTTTCACTTCCAGATTTAAAATAAAAACCGTTTCATACCAGAATTTGTAAATTAAAAACTTAGGCGATTAAGATAGAACAAATTAGAAAAAATTTCTAATCAGCGCGTTGTTTTGTATTAAAAAAAGAAACATCAACGACCAATTTGGTACAATTTTACAACATAATAACTGTAGAAAGTGTAGGGACTAGCCCGAGGCAATTATATTTTTTAGATAATTCACAAAAGGCTGTAAAAACGCTACCCAATCACCGAGCAGTATTTAGGAAAGTTTTTTCAGGGGGTTTCTTTTGTTTTTTATACGGGCTGATTCTTTTGCGCTATTTGTTATTTTTATCCATCATGAGAATTTTAATGTTTACGATTCACCCTCAACAAAGCACCCTGCACTTAAAAACTATAAAGGGGGACTGACGATTATATAAGGGATGAAGAAAAGGTTACCTGTAGGGTTCAACAATTTGAATTGCGAAGTGACCAAATGTAGAAAAGTGACGACAGTTGAACCCTGGTTGTTGTGTGCAAGTCCTTTGTTTTGGGCAGTGGAGTGTGAGTGATGAACATCATATATAGGCTTGGGTGATAGCAATCTTTGGTCCATAACCAGAGCGGCCAAATCTGTAGGCAGCAAAATTGACATATCACCATAGTAGCCATATTTTTCAAGAAAATTAAACTTGAAATTCAATATTTTCTCCAACAGCTTGGGAGAAGAAAAGTAATGAAGGCCCGCGCTATAATTAAAAATAGCACCTGCCACGTGACCCTTACCAGCAGGATAGTAAAAAGCGTACAAATTAAATTTGGAGGAGCAGGCACCCTCCAGCCGTTCATCATCTGCTAATACTAAAGGTGACCCTTTAGCATAGATATCCTTGAACGCACGTTTTAACTTGGGAAATATGCAATTGATTGACTGTACATCGCGATCCTTAATGATTTGAGGATGACGTGATCTTTTTATAATGTTGACAATTCTTTGTAAGGACTCACAAAGATTGGGATTCCAATTAATAGGCAGCATATTCTATAAAAACGTTGTTAGAAGCTTTGAATGAAATGAGAAAAATACATAAGACTAAAACTAATGAGTCCTTTTTTCGACTTTCGGGATTAGTTAAAAATTACACCTGAATGAAGAAAGGATTTTTTCAGGAGGTTTTTTTCTATCATTTTTTCGAAGAAATATTTTTTCAAAAGACAAATGTTTTTTCGAAACTTTCTTTCAGTTTTTTAAATTAGGTGAAGAATCTGCAAAAAAATTCTTTTTAGCAGATTTTTTTTTGTCCGATTGTGGAAAAAGGCGCGGGAAAGGTTTCAAAATTATCAGAAACGTGTAAATATAAACACCATCTATCCGAGATGTATGTACCGAAAAACTGATACTGACTGAGTTCAGCGGGACAATTAAAACTTGATAGTGAGATGATCTTTCTGTCGGATCAGACGGGCACCCCTTTTTTTCTCACTTTTTACGCTTTCTTATCGAAAAATCCAGGTTAGGAGGCCAGAGAAAAATCAAAAATTTTTTTTGTGAAATTTTTTTAAAACTTTTTTTATTTTTTTACAAATAATGTGTTAATTCAATTCAGAAGTGGCGTTGAATCAAAAAACTGTCGATTTGATATTTGTTTTATAAAAGTTAAATTCTGAGAAACCGAAAAATCGGTATATTTTGATCACGTGATAACCAAAAAAATTTTTTACGCCCTGTGAAAAAACACACACAGGGTACCAAGTGAATCTAGTTTGTAGAAAGGCTATCAATATTGAAATAACGAATTGACATCGTGTTTTTTTCCAGTGGAAAGACTCATATGAATCCCCCAGAACGCTGAAATTTTACGTTTTTTGCTAATTACTTTTCGTTGAATTTTGGCATGATATCTTCATGATTGGCCTTTTTATCGCTCAAACAGCTTGGTAGGAAACTAACCACACTTTGTAAAAATTGACAATTACTACAGAATTAGCAGCTATCAGAAATGTTTTGATGAAAACTACGATTGAAAACCTGATTCTGGAGTGATAAAAAAATCACAATTTCAAGATAATTTTTTGAAATACATGGATCAATTTTCCTAAAAAACAAATTCGATGCAAATTTTTTTAAAAAAAGGCGGGTATCATGAGAAGAGACATATCTTCTCAAATGAAGGCGAAAATTTCTAGACATCGCTCCTATTTTTTATGAAAAGTTGCAGATTGATTCAGCCAGAAATCGGTTTCCGTAATTTCTTGAAAAGTTTTTTTATCCTATTTGAGTTATAAATACCGTAAATTAAAAATAGCAGGATCTACTGAACAAGATCAGCCTACACCAGGCTAAGATTTTGGTCACTCATATTATGAAATCAAAGATACAAAAATGCCAAACTAAAACGAAACATTCTCGAAAAGCGATTCGCAGGATTGTTCTGAGGGAGGATTTTTTATTTTTTTAAATACGTGCAAATATGTTTTCACTATTTTGGACGAGGGAATTTTTTTTGAATATAGCCACTGATTTTAGAAGGTATGACGGTTTTTTTCCTGAAACATTAATTACGTAGGCCGGGGATCAGTTTTTTTGAGGTTTTTTGAGGTCTGCCGAGGTTTCTTTTTCATTAAGTTATGCCAAAGATACCCTCAAGCTGAGGCTAATAAAGAACTGAAATAAAAAATGCTACTCACTTTTAATTGTTTTTGGAAGAATTATAGTGAAAGTTAGGGTTTCTGTGCCTTTTCAAGAATACGTAGAAGGGGCCTAGAAAACTCGAATATTTTTGATATAATCTTGAGATTTTTTTGTGGTTGAAGTAAGGATTCATTCCGAAGCTTTTCTGAGGCTATTTGGTACAGTTGTTATGACCCTAACCTAAAATTGAAAAACCATTGGTTGCCCCCTTAAAAACTTAGTTGCTGAAAGGACTATATGTTTTTCAGGCATTAAGGAGGTTCCCACCGGAGTTTTAGGGTTTTTTTTAACTTGATACCACGGGAAAACGACTGAAGTTATAGACTTGATGTTTTGACTACTGATAAAACGAAATCTCCTCTGTTGATTTTTTTAAAAAACGTTTTGAGGTGCATTTAATATTTTAGCCTACACAAGAACATAATTGAGAAAAACAAAAATTTCGGATATGCGACAAGTTCGTTTGAAACATAAAAAAGTATTGTTGGTTACAGACAATATACCAAACACTTGTGATCATATTTTTTAGTTTAGTCAAAATCCGGAAAAACTCTTCAAAACTCTAGAAATCTGGCAGAAATCGATAGTTTTGCAGGTGTTGCGCCAGGAGCTCGTTTGGAATAGATAGTCATAAATTTGGTTTTCCAGTTTCACCAAGTCTAATTAACACTCACAGCATAATTTTAATTTAGACCGGGTTTTGATATCTTCACTCGTTTTATTACTAGAGCAGTTCAAGACCCGGATTGGAGGAAAATTTGCAAGAAATTCGTGAAAAATTAAGGCTAAAATAGATGAATCCTGTACTTTAACTAAAAAGTATAAACTGTTCTTGTAAAAAAATAGTTAAATAGGAAACAATTTTGACCTAATTTCATAAAATAGTCAATTTTATCTGATCTATACAGATCAAATAACCAAGTCATATCGCCGCCACCTTTTGTTTCCGCACTCTCAGAAAAATAATATGAGGCGGTCAAACCAAATACTCAATTAAATAGATCCTAATTGTCTCTGGAAAAATAAAAAAGTACGTCACTAAATAGGCAATTCTAAAAAAATAATTTATTTGTATAGGGAGATTAAGAAGTAATACTGCTGGTAAAAATTTGTTTCTTCTCAAAAATTTATTTTCTCTCATGGTTGAAAGTGCCGTTGAGAACCTCCTTAAAGAGTACTTACACCGAAAAATCAGTCTACATACAGGTTATGAGATTTTTTTGCCAGTTCTGTACGTGATAGGAGTGTCCAGGATATAAAAAAATGTATATAATATAGAGAAATTGTGCACAGCCTCGGCCACACGTTCGGTTTAAATAATAAGTTTTCTCTGACACTTACATTTTTTTTGAAGTTAATTTCTTTCCTCACTCTATAAAAATTCGAAATTCTGGGTCGGGGATAAAATCCGAAAGTCCAACAGCAAAGAACTCTATCCAGAAAGGAAAAGCAGGCGATTCGTTAATCTTCGTATAAAAATTGAGGAACTTTCGGATAAAATATTTAAGGGGACAATATATAAACAACTTTTAAAAAAAGGTGGGATATTTTGGATCTGACTGGATCGTTGATGAAACACAAAATAATTACAAACAGCCCATATATGATTCTCACGAAACTTACCTGAAAAACTCAGACAGAGAATCAGTAAAATTATGACGTAGTAATATATTGATGATACAATATACTTGATTATAATGAATATAAATTTATCTAAATTTTTTATAATAATATTTTATTCTGTCGGTAGTATTTACTCGTACCTATTCATATGACTATAGTAAAGCAAATTTGTGTGTTCACCCTCTAAATATCAGTTAATTTCCTTTGATGGGTTAGGTCGTTTTTTCCTTTAAGTTAAAATTTCGAATAAAATTCTATCAGAAACCACGAACCAGTTTTTTCGTAGAGAACCCTTTTACATATACTGATTATGTAGGGGGATAAAATTTCGCAAAAAAAGTGACAAAATGGAAAAGTTTTTTCACTTGTAAAGAACAAATTGTCAATGTCCTCTCTGGTCCCCCCAGTTGAAATCATGGTGGAGCAACCGTCAGAATATAACATAAAGAAACCATAAAAAATGGGGGTTTTTCCAACGGTTTTTTTGTGATGCCTATTTTTTATAGTCTTCTGGCCAACTAATCCCTTCTGGGAGGGGAGAGATATTAATTTTCACC
>SCLH01001346.1:0-13096 GCA_004367855.1 Oikopleura vanhoeffeni
TTATTGGGAATTTTTCACCACCATAAAATTTTGAAAAATTTAGTGCCGAATGGCACTTATCGAGTGTACAGCCGAGTGCTAAAATTTTCATCCATAGTTTAGAAATGATAATCGCGCGACCAACTCATTAGTTGACATACGAAGATATAATAGATACAAACAAATTAAATAAACGATTCCACCTCATTTTTTATAAGGAATTCGAAAAACCACAAATTAAAAATTTTGGACATGATTTGCGATAAATTTTAATAATTTTCTAAAAAAGTCGACAAAATGACAAATAAACATATTATGATTTTTCAAACAACAGTCAGAAAATATGTAGACGTTTTTGAAAAAACTTAAAGTGGCTCTTTTTCCGGTTTTTACCCACAGATTTAAATAAACAAAACAAAAAAAATTTTGGACAAAAAATGCCGAAAATGTTCATAATAATTTGAATTTTTTTCAAATTTTCACGATTTCAAAAATGAAAAATCGAACTCAAATCTTTCCTAAAATGAATAAAAATAATTTTATCAAGCTGAATCATATTTATGTCGGTTCAGCTAACTATAATAAGCATAAAAAATATACTGACTTATTATTTTCGTAAGTTATAACGACTCCAGTCTGCTGGGTTTATGGCACCCCCTTAAATAGAGATGTTTATCAGAAAAAATTTATCGTATGCAAAAATCAGGCATTTATCTTTAAACCTAACTTATCATTACACCCTTTTTAGGTTTTTCATGAACTAAGTAAATTTCAAACATAATTTCTGAGATCAATTTTTTTCTATCGAGATTGTTTTCTTAAGAACCACTAATAAGTCCGTTTCTGGCAACAATGAACCGTCAATATGCGTCATTAAGGTTATCCAATCAGCGATCAGGGATTTGAAAAAAATCCTCTCGAGCAAAATTATTATTTGGTGAGCTGATTCTTTTGCGCTATTTGTTATTTTGATCCATCATAAGAATTTTAATGTTTCCTATTCACCCTCAAAAAAAGCACCGTGCGATTACTGAGTTATTATGTGCGTTGGTAACATGGTCAGTAACGTTACTGATTTTTTAAAGGTAATAAAAATAAAAACAGCGACAAAATCTAACCTCCCGCGCGATTACTTGTGTGTTGTTGGAAGTTAAATCAAAATAATTTATTTAACTGTTTTCGAATAAGGTAATCATGAGCCGTGATTACTTCATTAGAAAACAGTTTAAGGGGGTATGCGACTCTGATTAAATAAAGGCCTTAGAGGCATTCAACATGCTTGAAATTGATACCGAAGGCTGATACATAAGTGTACTAAGAACCCAATCATCACAAAAAATTTTTTCGAAATTTCGCATTTTTTTCGATTTTTTTTCTACAGTATTTTAAAAAGAGGCAGTTAAAAAACTAAACGTTTGCTCAAATTTGACCACTAAAACTTCAAAATATCTTCTTTACGTAAGCCAACTTTCTCATCAGGGTTTCACTGGCTTTCTTCTGAGCCAACTTTCGAAGAAATCGAAGCACTTTTTTTTCGGAAATTTTTTCGAAAATGACCAAAAAATTATATTTCGAGTTTTAGCTGGAAATTGCAAAAAAATATGTCTTAATCTATTACAAATGTTCTGGAGAATACTTGATAACAATTTGAGCCATTTTGCAAATATATCCTCGGAGGAGATACATTTTGAAGTCTTAAATTGTGAAAAATCAGTCGGGTATTTGGCGTTCTAGGAATTGTTCAGTCGCCGCGATCAAAAAAAGCTTGCTAAAGATTGACATACTACCGTTACGTGATCTGTGAAAATTTGGGCTCAATTTGATATACCGTCTGGGGAGAATAGATTATTTTTGAAAGTTCTCTTGTAACATCACTGTACCTATTAGTGTGGATTGTCAAAATAATTTGTTATGACTTTTTCGCAAGATTAAGAAGATCTACAATAGCATTTTCGGTTTTCTCATGACTTCTTAGTTTTTCAGTAATATTTCACCGAGAAAATGTCAAATCAGAGTCCGCATACCCCCTTAAGGGGGTAGGTGTCGTTTTTTGAGCCCTTTATAGAATTAATTTATGATACAATAATATCGGTTATGACTAAAGTTGACCAAGGAATCTCATGGTGGCAATTATTTTATTCAAACAATCTAGAACAAAATCTAGAATTTTCAAAATTCGAATATTTTTTTGCTTTACCCGCAAAAACCGGTTCCACCATGATGAACATTTTTTTATTGGTGAATATGACCCACCGAAACGATGCATGACATTTAAAATTATCGGAAATGTCTAATCGAATTCTAGAATTTCAATTATTTTTAACAAAATGTTAAACCTAATTATTGAATTTGACGCGATGGTTAAAATTTGATTAGCTGTCCAACTTTTTGATCAGTGAAATTCAGCTTCAATTTGGTGTACTTTTTTCGATCAGAGACTTTTTTTTCGAACTTTCATTTCAGTTCACTTTCATTCATTTGTTCTAGATTTAAAAAATTCCTTCTCATCCTTTTTACGCATTATTTTAAATTGGTTTCGACTAGTTTCTGGCAAAAACTTTTTTATATTCTCATTCTTTGATATCTATACAATTTACTCAAAACAATTTTATTATCTAAACAATGTCTCCCAACACATTATATTTATCTACCTTGTCAAAAAAAATGGTTCATTCTAAAAACTTCGTCTTAAAAGAAGATAAGAGTTTGAAGTCGAAAACTGGCAAATCGGCTCGTTAAGTGAAATTCTAGAAGAAAAAAAAGTCAAAAAATCGAAAAATTTCTTCTCATCACTTTTTTGCTTCCATTTATTCGCTACTTTGTGTAGATTTTGAGACGCTTTGTATGTTGGGGTCTAAAAGAGATAGATTTTAAAAACCGTTAGTGCTCTAGATAGACTCACCACTGGTGGTGTGATGTAACAAGTTACTTTGAGATGTGTAATCGTTAGACGAAGGCTAGATCTACAACGCATGTAGTCCTCAGAATTTTTTACAACGTGTCCTAGATTTGTTCTGAGGCTGCTGATTGAAAGGTACCAGATAAACGACACCCCACCCCATTAAAGCCCCTAAAAAACACATCACATGAATAAAATCAGAGTATTTTACTGACTGCAACAACAACTATAAATTAACTTTTATTATATATTTTCGATCAAAGATTGTTTTTATTTGACGTTTCGGCTAAACAGCCATTATCAGTGTGAGAGATTTGGATGAACAGGAATCGAAAGTTGAATTTTTTTAGTGCGAAATCAGGTTTCAATAATTAGCGAAATTACAATTTAAAAAAAATAAAGGTGCATTTTTTGCGAAAATTATTTTATGCGAAACTAAGTTATCGAGCCTCAGATACAATAAATTAACATTGTTAAAATTAGTTAATCAGATAACAAGTACCAAAAAATTTAAACCCTTTTGGTCTGTAAGGACATCAACTTTTGAATATCGCATGTTTTCTAAAAACAACGAAAGTGGGCTGTAAATCTATGTTATTTGATCTAAAATTGGCTAAAAATGATGTATTTTGCCTATGTTACCATTTATATATGGACATTCTGTCAAACCTGTATGGAGTTTATACCAAGAATTCGGTACATGGGAATAAACCAATAACGTTATAAAGAAAAATCAATAGTTTATGGTCAGCAAAATTTCAATATCGTACGGCTAAACCAATGCAGATATTATGTTCTAAGACATTTTGAAAAGATACATTGGAAAGATGATCTTTCAAAGATCTATCCTTGAACTGGCAACTCCACGAGGCCTTGCAAATGTCAAAATTCACTGACACCCCCCTTTACGTGCCCAAATTTTTTTTGCTGTGCTTGACCCCATGTCACACCTTTTATTCTTTCCAAGCCATATATTGATAGGGGGATTCCCCCTCGGGAAATTTCATTTTGGGTACTTAAACCGCGCGGTTTAAGTGCCCAAAATTTTGAATGTTTTTGAACTTTAGGGAAAATATTAGATATTTTTGAATTTGGGGCACTAAAATCCCGACCTTTGAGGGCCCAAAATTTTGAACCTTTGTAACACTCTAGGAAAATGTAAATTCCGCCGAGGCATAGAGCTTTTTGAAAGGCTGAAGCCACTTTAAATCAACCAAAAATTATGGAAAAATGATTGCAGAAACTTTTCTTTGAGATACATTTTAAAATTCAACAATGTCGATCTAAAAATATCACCTAAAATTTTTTCGGATTATATCGATCATTATGCCTGGGTAACTTTAAAAACTTATTCCCTATTCTTTTAACAGGCAAATAAGTTTTTAAAGTTACCCAGGCATAATGATCGATATGTTCAAATTTTATCACGAGTTGATGGAAAGGCGATTTAAGTCTCACTTCCAAAAAAATAATTTTTGACCCAAATCTGGAATTAAAATTTCAAATAAGCCAGTTTTTAAGTAAGTGTTTTGAGTACAATTTGCAAAAATAATTAGCATTCTGGACATATCTGGAGCAAAAATATTTCTTTGGGAGTGAAACTTCAAAATATCTTATTTCGATATTAGTATGGATAAAATGATACGTTTTGAAAAAATACTTAATTTGTGAAAATCATGCCAGATTGGTACTCTTATACCATATTTGCCTTAATATTGTAATAATCATCAAATAATTTCATTTAATCGAGAAAACTAACAATTTTTTCCTAAAAAACGTGATTTTTTCATGAATATTTTGAACTTATTTAAAAATATTTTTTGATTCCTGTTCTGATTTTCATTTCTATTATTTTTAAGTAAATATGGTAATGAAGTACAACTGTGGACAACGAATCAAAATTCTTTATAATGTGTTTGAAAGAAAAGATTCTACGATCCCGTTTTTTGTCTTTTTTGGATGATATAAAATCATTGATTTTGGGTATGCTTGAGCCACTATTGTGGCGCTGTGCTCACAAGGGTTAAGTGCCCAAAATTTTCTGCTTCTGTCGTTAAACGGGTTAAAAGTTCTTAGGGCTGAGCAGTGTCCTATATACGTATCTGAGAGTTTATTCTACCCTCGAAAAATGATGTTGTTACCCAATGTTATTTAAATGTTAACCAAATTAACAGGTAAATACTCTCTCCAATATATTGGAAGTATTCTTGTTTGTCTAGGTAAAACACCTAAAAGCCGTGTTCCGAAATATCAAAAAAGTATACAAAATTTTTGCTTGCCATAATACTGGTGCAAGCAAGCGAACTCTTTGTGAAACAGACCACAGCTTAACGCAGCAAATTTGTTTGATCATGACATGAAAATAGTAAGTATTTGGCCCTCCAAAAAAGTCCTTTTTTATTAAACCACTTGAAGGATAGATCAAAAATGAGAATTTGTCTGCACGAATTTAGGGAATTCTATGTAGAAATGTTTCTATCTACGTTTTTAAGGGGTAGCAGCGATGTGGCAGACTGGCGGTCAATTTAACTTACGAAAATAATTAAGTTTGGTTTATTTTTTGTGCTTAATTATCGTTAGCTGAACCACAATAATGTGTATCAGCTCATTATAATCATTTTTTATCTATTTAAGGAACGATTTGAGTTTCAAATTTATTATTATAATCGTAAATCTTCGAAAAAAATTCAAACATTATGAAATTTTAAGCATTTTTAGTCCAAAATTTTTCTGATTAATTTTATGAAATTTGTGAATAAAACGAAAAAAATAGCCACTTTAACTTTTTTCATGCATGTCTACATATTTCTGACTGCTGTTTGAAAAATCATAAATGTTTTTTGTCATTTTGTTGTCGACTCTTTAGAAATATTATGAAAATTTTCCGCAAATCAAGTCCAAAAAATTTAATTAGTAGTTTTTGAAATCATCGTAAAAAATCAGGCCGAATCACTTGTGAAATTTTCTGGTTATCTATTTGGTTTCCGTATTCAACCGATGCAAGGGTCAAGTGAATATCGTTTCTGAACTTCTGATGAAATTTACAACACTTGCTAAGGAACCGGTTGTGCCATTTGGCACGCAATTTATTAAAGTTTTATTATTTTCAAAAAAAACTGTATAAAATTGCGGGGTGTATAGGCTACTTAACTTTAAAAGTCAGGAACATTTTTTTATTTAATCTCAATTGAAGTCAATTTTTTCCTAAAAAGCTGTTTTCTCTATTTTTCAGAAAAAAAACTTTCATATTAAAGAAATTTTTGCATGTGGTAATGATTCTCCCACTAATTAGTGCATTACACCCCGACAATGTCTGAAGTATTATAAATATCGCCTTTAAAAAAAATCTCACATCGGGTCAAGTTGGAAATGGATTGTAATGAAAAGTGGTTTTTGATATTTTTACAGATACTAAGTATGTAAAAAATTTAAAAAAAAACGTTTCAAGTATAAACACTTTATTTAGATAAAAATAAAATAAAAATTTCACATTTTTTTTTCTTTCAAAAAATTACCGGAAAAAAGTACATCTGCCACACTCGCTGGCCTACCCCTTTAAAAAAACTTGGCGATGAATGTGAGATAATGAATTTAATTTGACCAAAATAACATGATCAATAGTATTTTTTTTTGATCAGATAAATATTCAAAAACTTCAATGCATATAAATTAAACTTAAAACAAAATAATTTCTAATTAAGAATTTAAAAAACTAAAAAAAATAAAGAAATTTTTTTTTTCGGGAGCAGTTTGCGGGGATTTTTAGGTTTCTATGTTCAATTTGACAAATGGTCATAAAACGCAAACTCGCTCAAAACTAAGATTACTATAATACTGAAAAATTAGCTCATTTCGGACTAGAAGGGAGAAAAAAATGCATGTTTGAGCATGTTCGGTCAAAAACTTTTGAAAACCTATTTTTGTAAAATTGCGATACCAAAAATTTTCAAATTTGTTTTTCATCATGTAGCACATTTGACTCTGAGTAACCTCCTTATAATCTTAGTACTACCAAAATAATGTATTATTGTGTGTCCGGCGGACACTGTCCGCAACATGATCTGAAGTTTGGAAATTTCAGCCAATGGGGTTGGACCTACCCATTGTAGCGATAGGGCGCCGCCCACGCAATCTGTTCGCATGTCGACAGCAGGGGTCGGCAAATTTTCTGAAATCGTTTGATCTGCTCTGCTCTAAAACAGTTTTCAAGCTTTTTTGCTCTTATCTGATGCCAATTTCGGACTTAGCGTCACTTCCATAAGAGTTGCCTATGGGTTAAAGTTAAAAATGTTCACTCAATGTGCTCTGAAACCGACCTGAAAGAGTGAAATAGAGCAGACTAGAGCAGAGTCTGCCGATCCCTGGTCGACAGGTACAATCTGTGGGTAGTATAACTCGTTCAAAATAATTGTTCAAAAAAAATAATTTTCTGACCAAATTAGGTGACTCAATTTTTTTTTTTATGTGGAACATTTTTATCACTGATTTACTCTAAGAGCGTTTTTCATATTACTATCGATTTTATTTTGGCTCCTGGTTCTCCCAGTCCGAAACCATACCGCATGCGGCCGCATCTTGTTAACTGGCAACCGGAAATTATTTAACACAAAAATATATATAGGTAGTAGTTGCAACTAACGTAGTACTTTTATGATACAATAACATGAACGATTGATTTTAGTTGATTATAGAAAAAATAGAGTTGGCTTCCCTAGATTCATCAAAAATTACATTCTGCTGATATTAAACAAATTTCTGCAATTTCGAATTGCAAATTTGACCACTAGAAAAAAATTCAAAATGAAAATATCAAATAAAAAAAATGATCAAGGTAATATTTCTGCTAGAGAAGTCTTCTAAATTTTCAACTAAACATGCCAATCGTTTCTATTATTTTTTAACAAAAATGTATACAGGAAATACAATAATGAAGGGTATTACAAAACGGGAAATTCTGAAACTACTTACTTTGCTTGATACTAGTAGTCTAATTGTAAAGTTATGTGAAACTAAGAATTTATTTTAGAAGTTCCATTTTGAAACAGAAAACTTTAACATCCAGGATGTTACACCGTAGATTTAAACTCAGGTTAAGTGGGTACTGGTCGCTGGAATTGAATTTTCTTAATAAAAAACAAGCCATACAGAGCTTTTAGATACTAGTCAGATTAGCCATCTTGTAGAACTATCTTTTAGCTTGTGGAACTGTTCCACTGGAACAACAATCTCAAAGTTTATTTGTATGCGTAAACTCCTTCACCCATAAGTGACACAAAAGGACCCAAGCCAAAATGATTAAACTATCTCCTCCTAGGTTTTATGATGAAATTAGCTGAAATTTTGCTATATTTTCTTTAGAATATAGAAAAAAAATCATCGTTTTTTGACAATTATTTGACAGAAAAACTATCTTTTTTTTTAAAAAGCTGGCTGAAACAAAAACAAAACTTTATCTCAGGCACTTTTTGAGATTTCGACCTTAAACTCCAATTTAATTTGCTTTAGGACATTAAAACATAATTAAACTGCTAAGTAATTAATAAAAATTCAAACGACCACAAATATTTAAAGTTTCCATTTTTTTCTTTTTTAACTTTATTATAAGGTCAGGTATAAATGGAGGCAAGGAGGGTTTACTTTTTGCGATTATGTGGTGGATGCAAGTGGTGGATGTCTGCGGATGGCTGGTAGATGTAATGGTTGCGCAGGGAGATCTCGAGATGCTAAAAGAAATAAAATAAAAATAAAATATAACATGTCTTGAAATCCTCGCTTTAAGCAAAATGTTCGCTGGATGTCCGGAGAGGTTGCTGTACATTTTCCTAAATATGCCCTGTAAGATTTTTTTTTCTGATTCTTCAATTTCTTATTAAAATCTAAAATTTCAAATTTTTTTCGACGGTTTGATTGGTACTGCATTTTTTAACAACCTCCAATCAATTGAGAGCATTTTCAAAGCCCCTGAGATCTTATAAACCAGCGACTTATTCTGGCTGGAAGTTCATAACTAGGGCTACAATTTTCGTGACGGAACTTTTTTTTTTACCAAATTGACATAATGTCAATAACATTAAACATGTAACATATAATTTATGTAAAAGAAAGGAGCGTTCATCAGAGATAGTTGCTATTTTTGAGAATAGTCGAACGTTACACTTTTTGTTCTCAAGAAAATTCTGAGTCCAAAATGGTTCGGAAACATGACATTTTAATGTATAACATGAATTTAATATCTTGGTCGGAGCTATCAGGGTTTTTTAAATAACAAATAGCTCTGGTAGTTGGTGACTCTGCTTATAGGTTTATTTCAAAATAGTGCTTAGGGGATTAGTGGTCGCAGAAAGTAATCACTACACGGAATTGTTCCAAGCAAATAGTTCTTCCCAAGAAAACTTTTTTTTAGGGCTGTTAAAATAAACAAAAAAATTTTAAATTTTCGAAAAATCGACGAGACGTTTGTGAAAAAATCAATTTTTAAATAAAAAATTTGGAGTCGTCAAGTTTTCTGTTACAGATTGAATGGATTTAAAATAGAAAACCAAGTAGAAGTAGGCTTTCGATTTAAAACCAAAAAATAGGCTAAAAAACATTTTCAGGTCATTCTGAAATTGGAAGAGTAGGCTGTTAACAAAAAAACTCACGCGTATTTTAAGTGAGTGGTCGTCAACAACTTGACATCAAGAATAAATTATCTTGAGATGATTTTTTAATGACAATCTGGAACAATACAAGCATATTTGTGATTCTTTTTTTTCCTACACATGGTCAGGAAAGCATTTTTTTATCGGTTTAAAAATATTTAGTTTGAAATTTCATTTGTAATTACATTTGTAAGTTAAAATTTCCTGAATATTAAAAAATTCAAGTCTGCAGTTCTTAGCCGCTGCACAATCGAATTGTTTATAAAGTCCTAACTTAAAAATCCAAGGAGAATTACACTTTTTTGTGAGGCCCTTAAAATACCGGCCTTGGATTGATCGGTTAATGAAAATACTCATTGTTGCTAAATTATCGACGACCACCCCCTTAAAGCCATTTCGAAAGTTATTTTAAAACAATTTTAAAAATAAATGATTTAATGTTAACTTCCAAATCAATTTGCATTATGCAAGTTTTTATATAAATTATATGATATAATTGATTTACGATTTTCACTTAATAGTTTTAAAATAATTAAGCTGAAGAATTTTAAACTAAATAGCAGGATTCTGAAAACAAATTCTAAAATTTTATATCTCGTTAGTTTCTGTAGTTTTCAAAAATATCATTTATTCTGCTCGAAAATAAAAAATAAAAAGTTATACGGGTTGAGTTTTAAATTTCGTATGGTTTTAGCTGGACTAGGTCTAAAAAGTTGAATTTTTATTAACTCCCGTCCAGCTGAACATTTCGGCGTGATACCAGACCTTGTTTTTTTTTGCAAAAAACTTTCTTCGGAAATCTTAAATAATTATTCCTAGAAATTATTTCGCAAAAGTTAACAAAAATTCAAAAAATTGCAAAAAGTGGTTCAAATCGACGTTACTCGTCTATTCAGAAAAATTGGATAACAATTTTAAGATAATTTATACGTCTAAATTCATTGCGTAAGCACTTTGTGATAAAACTACATGCTTTTGGGTCGATAACTGCGTTTACGTTCATATTCATAATCAATTTAAAACGATTTTTCTTCGACCCCAACCAAGGCGATTAGGAAAATGAGAGTTTTTTTGGCTATTCATTACCCCGTCCATTTAACCGATTTGTTTAGGCGACAAGATAATCACGGATGTGAAAATATATGTTCCCAAACCTACCTATTGTTAACCACATGGGACTTAAAATCGTCACCTTAATACAAAGAATTTAATATTTGGGTAACATAGGCGGAACATTATCTCAAAGTCCTTTTCGTCAAATAATAAGGGGATATGAACAATAGCGATATGAACGATTAACAATGGTCCTTAAAAATTTCATATGAACTCGTTCGACTTTCTTGTCTAGCCGCAAGTATAATCGCTTGAATTTTAATTAATGCTTAATTTTTGAAGTTTTTTTATTTTATTATCCAGCTTATTTTCAATTGTTTCCTATCAACGAAATTTTATACACCGACAAAATTTGGACATAAAATGCGTAGGCGGACGATTCTAAAGGTTTCCGAAAAATTTCCTTGTGCTCTCGTTTCATCTATCTTATGTCAAATACATCATTTTGACACATCGCTGTTAATTGCCTTAGAAGTGAATGGCAAGAATCATCACAAGGTTATGCTCGGCTGGCCAATGAAAAACGCAGGTGTCAATATGTTGTATTTTTCCAAATCGCTACTTAAAAAAAGTACATACAGTATGTAACATGTATTACGATCTGAAATTTGCGGCAAATTTAAAACCAAAAACGGAATTAAGACCAAAATTTAATATTTTGACGAAAAATTGCGCTCAAGAATAAAATTACTTGTTTTTTTATCCTTTGTGCTTCAAACTATTAATCAGAACGTGGTGCAAAAAAGATTTATTTTATTAATTTTGCAAACGTCAATTATTTTAATCGCAATATGACGATAAAAAAAAACTTTTAAAATCTGAGATTTAATAAAAAAAAACTCAACTTTTTCAAATCGGATATTTTTTGTGTGAAATTCAAAATTTTCAACCTTTTTTATAAGAGCAAATGAATAACGAATAATCACAGGCGCTCATTGGTGGATTTTTTTCCCGTTTTTTTAAATATGACTCGTAATTTAAAAAATATAACCGTCAACTATGGTATGTTTGAATCGAAATGATTTCCAAAAACTAATAAGACTTTCTTAATTTTCCCAGTTACCATATCAGACTAAAGAATGAGCTGAGATCACTGTTGTTTATTCAAAAAAAATTAAGGCGATTAATTTGGTTATTCAGATTAAATACATTTGTAATACCGTCGCTAACACTGGCATTTATTTTGTGTAAATTTGCACAACGTGCTTGGGTCCCATTTTTAAGAAATTTATTTGGAATAAATCAGATATTAAAGACATGCTTTTTTCAGATTTCTTATAAATAAGATATGGTAAATTCTGAAATTTTTTTTTATTTGTCTTGATAATTTGGCTCTTACACCATCATAATAACCTAAACAAGTAAATTAAATGCAGTAAATTTCAGAAATTTGCATCAAATTATATTAATCAAGGGAACATCGTTTTTGCGGGTAAACACGTGATAATTAGGAGTTTGCGCAACTAACTTTCTGCTCATCGCGTAGGTTAGAAAAGCGACCGCAGTGCGATGTTCCCAAGAATAGTATTTTATCTGATTAACACAATAGGTACTGGTCAAACACACATTGAAATTTAAGGGGTCGGTACTACCGACTCGGTAGTGAAATGGATAAAACGTGAAATGGATAAAAAATGTGAGATGGATAAAAAATGTGAAATGAATAAATTTTCCATATATCGGTAATTTGTGAAATGGATAAATTTTTTTGGCACTACGTGAAATGGATAAAACGTGAAATGCATAAATCGTGAATGGATAAAGTATTTAGAGTCAAGTTACTTCATAACAAGCTTTTTGTAATTAATTAACTCGGGTAAGGCCGCAGTGAAAGATGGCCCAGCCGCCCTCTGTTGAGCCAGATTATTATTATTAACTCGTAGACTTTAGACATGAATCTGTACCCAGACTCGATTTTAGCCAACGTGTTGCCTCACTTTTAAATCGGCCATATTAGCAAAGTTTCATTATCAACATTCATTTTTCAATAGCTTAAAATAATATTCAGCCAATTTGCTATACAAATGAAAAAAGAAAAAAAAATTTTAAACGAATTTAAAGGCATTTAATGAGGATAAGAAAACAAAAAGTTGCGGAAAGTTGCTAAAAATTGCGAAAAAAGTGCAATAATAAGATGAAATTAAACCTTAATTTATATTTGCAATTACCTCATATAAAACTTCAAATGATTTTTTATCGCTCTGTCTAAAAATAATTATATGTTTTCTACAAAATTCTCTCGTATAATGACTCTTAAATTATTTTGGAATCTAATTTCTCGTGAGAAAAAAAGAAATACACACGCCTACGCATGAACTCACTGATTCGTATGTTATCAGTGTTCCGGAAGTTTGGACTTCTAGGACTTCCTTATTTAAACCGGAGGCCAATTTAAAATGCAATAAAAGTCTTAGAAATTCGTGACGATTCTTTTAAGGGGTCTTCCACGTGATTTGAGTACTTT
>SCLH01001346.1:13845-63375 GCA_004367855.1 Oikopleura vanhoeffeni
TTTTTCGGCGTAATTTGATCACTATTTGTGTACTTGAGCTGAAACCTTATTTCTTAATTTGAAGGTCACGTGATCGTTTTTGAACTTTAGTGTAATTGGAAAAAGTCTTAAAAACTCCTAAAGAACATCTTCACTTTTTTCAAAATGTGATTTAAGCAATTTTTGAAAAAAAACAGTACTATTTTTGCCGACCTTATTTCTTGAATATACGGTCACGTGATCATTTTCGGGCTATGATGTAATGGAAAAAAGGTCTTAGAATTTTTTTCTGATCACGATGAATGGCTTAATTTTGTGATTTAAAAAAATTTTGCCAAAAATAAGTACTGTAATACAGTTAAATTTTCAAAAAAAAACGCACAAACGTCATTTTGTTTCAAAGTTTATCGATAACTTTATAACTGATCTTGTCATCAATGATTAAGCGTCGTAAAATGCGATTAAATGGAGTGCGGCAACGCGTTGGCTAAAATCGAGTCTACGAGTTAAAGGTCAATTATCTTTGGTTTTTGATTAAATTTCCCGACCAATCAGAAAGCTGGAAATTATCAACAGAAATTTATAGCAAATCTCAATGAGATTATCTCATCGGAGAAATACTAAATTTTAAGAGAAAAATTCGTCAGGGAAGTATCCGAAGTGCTATACTATCTATTTTTATGCCCAGCTTACGGAAATTTTTATAGGGAATTTTTAAAGTCAAAAATTGGTACCTTCCTATTTGCGGAATTTGAGCATTTGGTTGATCCCTTCCAAATCTGACCAATAAAATCGGCCTATTCTGCAATCTAGGCTGGAATAGGTGGACTTTGAAGGTCCTCCATGAGGGAGCTTGACGCTATCGGTGGTTAATTGATTTGCATTGTTGGTGATGGATACCGGAAGTAATCGTCGGACTCGTTTTCATTACCATTCAAACTGTCGGCAAAAGCCGATAACACCGGTTCTAACCCTACCAGTTCAGCACCTTTTTTAATTTAATAAACTTCACATATATAGGAACCGAGAGTAATGTCGAAAAATTTCAATTATACAATGTATGTTATAAAATTTTTACATTTGAGGTATCTACGAATTTAAACTTGCAATATTCGAGGCATCTACAAATTTTATGATTTTACCTCTATCAATACTATCGTTTGTCCAATTACCAAGAAATTCTAAAGTTTATCCATTTTGACCACTTGAATGATCCATTATCAATATAAATAATATGTATACAAAAAATTACAAATAAAGCTTAGTTTTTGAAAACTAGAGTTTTTCTAATTTTTTTCAATTTTTATCCATTTCACAGCTTTTTATCAATTTTTTAGCTTTTTATCCATTTTTTAGCTTTTTATCCATTTCAAATTCTATTTTTATCCAGTTCACGATTTTTATTCATTTCACAACATAGGAACAAAATGTAAAATGCATAAAACTGAATATATCCATTTAACGTTTTATCCATTTTACTAGTGAGTCACTAGTAGTGACCCAAATTTTAGTTCTGGAGAATATTACGTTTTTTAAGAATAGCTAGGGTTGCGCTGCGCAACTTGCGCACTGGAGAACTTAAATCTAGAGTAAACATCGAAAAAGTAAATCAAAAGCTTTCCCGGGTGAAAAAGCAAGAAAAATATAAATTTTTCGTAAAAAAAAATTTATCGCCATCTTGTGGTCAAATTTTGCTGTTTTAAAATTTTTATTTTTTTATTTAAATTGGAGTTTTCGATATCAAATATAAATTATTGTTAATTTTCATTACCGGGATCTTTTCTAAAACGAAGTGTAGATATAATTAAAAAACAATTTTCCAAAAAATCAAGTTGTAAATTGCGTAGGCGGATTTTATGATTTTTTTCCAAAATTTTGGCCAAAGTTGGGGTTTTGAAAAATTTGAACTCGAAAATTTTTTATCATGCACAGGCTGTTACACTCATTTTTTTTTGTTTCTGGTTTGAAATTACCTGAATTTTACGATAAAATCAAATTTGAATTATATAAAGATCTAGCACTCCTTCAAATCTTTATTTTAAACATTAAAAGCTAAAAATCCCCGCAAAATTCTCTCGTTAATTTTTTTTTGGAAAACGTTTGTTTTTTTAGTTAAAACCCCCGGTTTAAAAGTCGAAAATTAACCTTAACTCGTAGACTCGATTTCCGGCAAGTAGTGACCATTCACCATTAAATCGCATTTTACGACGCTTAAACATTAATGACAAGACCAGTTATAAAGTTATCGATAAACTTTAAGATGACATGACGTTTGTGCGTTTTTTTATTGAAAATTTTTACTGTATTACAGTACTTATTTTTTGCAAAAATTTTTTAAATCACAAAATTAAACCTTTCATCGTGATCAGAAAAAAATTCTAAGACTTTTTTCCCAATACACTATATCCCCAAAATGATCACGTGACCGTATATTTAAGGAATAAGGTTGGTAAAAGTAGTACTGTTTTTTTCCAAAAATTGCTTAAATCAATTTNGTTAAATGGAACTAGAGAAAACCCTTTGAAGTTAACTAAACAGTAGTTCAAAATATAAATAAACGTTTGAATTCGTATGATTATTGCACTGCTGCCCGTCACTGGGGTACATTTTCGCGAATTTTTTTTTCTCATCCCCATTAAATGCCTTTTTGTTCATCGGAATTTTTTTATTTTTATTTTAATTTTATTGCAAATTGGCTGAATATTATTTTAAGCTATTGAAAAATGTATGTTGATAATGAAACTTTGCTTATATGGCTCGATCTATAGAATGGTCACTAGTTGCCGGAAATCGAGTCTGGGTACAGATTCATGTCTAAAGTCTACGAGTTAAGTTTAGCCCTCGGTAGTACTAAGTCAGCATTTACTTTTTCAAAAATTTACTGCATTTACTTTTTTTGTTAAGTTTATGATGATTTCCGCCAAATCGGAGCAAGTTTAGGGGTGGTCTAAGTATCCGAGAATGTTGAACACCGTGTGGCGCGCCATGGCGTGACAGCCGCAATATGAAAACTAGTATAAAAAATAAATTTTTGTAATTTATTATATATTATTTAAATGACATGCTGGAGTAATATGACCTTCAGAATTTAATTATTTCAAAAATAACTGTCGAATTTAATTATAAATTCTATCAGAATTTTTGTACAAAGTGGCAAAATATTCTTTTTCGTGAAGTGACCTACAAGTCCAGGTGTATGTAATTTACTGAGCAAGAAAGTGCTCGTGATTTAGTATTCTAAGGGGGTGTGGTTCCTGTGGTTAAAGTGCTTGGTGATGTTCAAAGTATGCTCTTTTAAACCAGAAGCTTTATATCACTCAATTCAATTTTGCTCAGCAAAAAGTCATTTCATAAAAAATTTGGATTATGAACGAAAACCAATTTTCATGTCCAATGTTGAAGCAGGAATTTACTGGGTGAGTTATCCATTTGGATTTTGCTGGATTAGGTCTTCAGATATAAATATTTTTGGAGGTGAGCACGTGACCAAAATTGCGAAGCCAATCAGATCGCGCGGATAATGGAAAATTCTTCATATCAAGTAAGAATTATTTTGATTCTAATCTATCGAATTAGTTGAAGGTTTGGCTTAATTAATTAATTTTAATATTTATTTGATATCCAAAAGTTAAAAACGTGTAACAACTTGCAAATAAGACTTATTAATCGTCTCTAGGCAATTTTTATTCATGACTTATAGAGTGGACGCGATTGAAGCATTTCCATTTTTTAGCTATCGACGATAGCCTATCGTATAAAAAAACTGAGAAATGATTGGCTGAAAGCAAGATTATAGTTTATCCTATTTTGACACCGGAATCGGAAAGTTTATAAAATTTCTGATGAAGGTTCATAAATTATGTCCATATTATATGAAATTCGGAAATTTTGTGCGAAAACATGTTTTTTTATGCTTTGAAAATCGAAAAAAAACGTTTATTTTGAAAAAAAATCTGGTTAACGGGGGTTTCGCAGGAGATTTTCGGTGGTGTTTTTTATTACCTGAAGTTTAGTCATTTCAAGGGAAAAAAAATAAAAGTCATTTAATTATTCAAATAAGAAATTTCGAATGTCAAAAATTGGTCTCGTCTATAACATCAAAAAAAATGACTAACATTTTTTCGAATAATTAAATGCTGCATTTAAAATGCAGTTGGCGAGGGAAATAGACAACACTTTTGACCTTATTATGATTTAAGCGATGCTTTTAGGGCAATTGTCTTTAGCGAAATTTCCAATTATTGACAACACCCAGGGTTGTTGGACCTTGAAGAATCTTGAGAGTAAACTTACAATTTTGCACATTTAGACCAATTTTTGAAGCTGCCTCACCCTTCATAATCTTAGATTTTTTGATCTTTTAAATTATTTAGTTTATTTTAACATTCGAATTTTTTATTATATTACGCTTCGCTACGCTCAAATTTTGAAAATATATTGTGTTATATATTCAGTTTGACGGCCGAATTATTTTCCGTCGTGAAGAATTAAACTATATAACTATAATTTTGACTTGGTGGATATCAAGTTTAAACAATCCAATCAAGAGCCAGCTGAATAAAGATTTTTTATGACGCGGTGCAAACTGCGACGACCTTGTCTACTTTTTTCTCTCGATTAGAATTTAAATGAAAACGTAACAGTATGGATTTTGAAATAATGGCTGAGCTGCTGTAATTAATTCACTTTGAGTCTTGTCTCTAAAGACCACAAACCACAAAAAAGGGATATTTCCAAACATGTTAAGCGATCAATTTGAAAATTCAAAACATAATAATTGTCCCTTTAATTTGTGTGGAATCAAACTTGATTGAATCTTTTGGCAAGCGAACCCAATGAGCTTTGCATCAAAAATGCGCGAAGCAGAGTCTGACATTCAATTTATATCAAACCTTGTTAGCTTATTTTAGTTTCCCTGAAATTATGATGTTGGATAACATAATTATTATTTGGCAGAGAAAAAAAATGGTTTGTTTTCGCCACGCAAATTGTCAAGGAATTTTCGCGGACATAAAACTAAATAAATTAATGAAAAAATAAAAACCGTCAAAAGGTCGGTTACTTTTAAATGAACTGGTTTATTATCTCCGAACTTCTATAAGATCATCTCATGTGCTTTCCCAAAACCTTTTGTTTGAGTTTCGCATATTTTTTATTTTTAAATTTATAAACCCACGAAACGAAATTTTTCATGAAATTTATACATTTAAAAAGACAAATAACACGGATATTGCATTTGTACTATTGTTGTATACTTCAAATCTTAATTTTTCGTTCGAATTCTTTAATTTTTATAGACGAATATGTTGCCCGTCACGATGAACTCATGACTCAATCACACCAAAGGGATGAGCCAATCACATTGCCGCCTTAAACACGTGATTGAAGCTTGGAAAAATCTCAGATAGATATGATTGCGATAATTTCATCAATTCAATTTTTATTCGACAGAAATATAAGGCTGGCCGCGTTGTCCCTAAGCGAAACTAACATTTCTCGGCATAAGTATTCGCTCCAAAATTTTTAAAAACGTTCCAATCTTCTTCAAATCCAGATTTTGAAAATTGAGCACGGCTTCTCTTCTGATTGGTTCTCAAAAAATCTCAGAAATATGTTTTTGATCATGTTTATCTGTAGCGCTAAACAAAGGCGATCAATTTTATATAAAGAACATACCACCCAGACCCCTAAAAAAAATTTATGGGGTCTATTTGACTACTTGTCCTTATAAAAAAACAGTTTTTTCATATCTTTTGTTTAAGAGACATTCCTTCTCTAAAATTTTAACACAAGACGGGAAATATTATTTGCGCCTTGAAACTAAAAAATTTTTTTCAAAAAACGACTGCGGTCATGTCTAAATTTTGAATAAAGGGCCAGACAAAACCCGGTCAAATTCGCACCAAAAATATGCTGAACGTGTTTCATAAGTTATGTTGGACAATGATAATGACCTTCGATTCCATTTGAAATTGTTTGTTGTGTATTTAAAACATAATAACTGTGAGATCTGATGACCACTTCTCAAAAGATTAATTGAAGGGGGCGGTAAAGAGCAAAATAATGAAATAGAACCGATTAGATAAATTATAAGGAAATAATTGACATCTTGTCCTATACGACGAAATAGACTGAAAAACGATCAAAATTTTCAATAACGGGAAAATTTGTCTCATAATTTCATAGAATTTTTGATCAAAATACGTTTTTTTTTCATTTTATCAAAGAATTTAACTTTTAGAATTTTAATAATGACTAACAATTGTTTCAACAATCTAGATAAATTGGGCCCATGGAATACGAAAATGAATAATGAAAATTATGCCCAAACGTCGCCAGGTGGTGAATAAATGAGCTCAAAAAATTGGAGTCATACGGTGTGGATTGATTAACGATAAGAGCCTTCGAAAACATTGTTGTCGAATTGAATTTTTTTTGACCATATTTTAATGCACCGCACGACAAACCCCCGAATCAGCTAAACAAATTACAAAACATTTCAATGTGGATCAATTTCTATTGAAAAAAAAACCCGAATCTTTTTCACGTTTCCGGATACTCATGTGACATACAAAAACTTTAATATTTGATTCAACGTGATCTCGCGGAGTTTTTTTCCAGCACAAATTTTGCCCACACATTTTATTGAAATTCGTCCCTCCATCAGTCCTCACAGGAGCCTGTTAGTTGATTTCTCTAGATCAAAATTTGAATACTAAGAAGATCAAAAAATTTCACAAAAAGAACATTTATTAGAACATCGACCTCAAGATCAAGAAAATGACCTCAAAAAATTCGCCAAAGATGTTCACCAGGTGTTGATCGAGAGACAAAAACAGTTAATCCTGTGAATTAAAATCTATTCGCTTAAAGCTGAATTTGATCTAAAGCTACGAAAAAACTTTATCACAAAAACCTTTTTCTTTATAAATTATGCCGAAGATGTTGCTAGACAAAGCAAAATCCACCGAAGATAAATTTTTAGACGAGGACTGAAAACCAAAAAAACGTTCGGCAATTTAGAGCAAACTTAATCAATAATTAACTTAGAAAATTGAATAAAAAGATGAACGCCATTCACATGTTTCAAATCATAGGGGAAAAAAAGGAATAACACGCCAACGTTTTTCTACAAATTCGTATCTTTTGCCCTTACATACGGCCTACGGCATTTTGAGGAGGATCCATCCTCACTTGAACGATACAGAAAATTTTGATCGAAAGTGATACGTTTCGAGCCGCTAGAGAGCAAAGTTGTTTGAGAAGCAAGTAGATAAGAAACAGAATCGTTAAAAATAACACTACCAACATTGTTAAAAAATAGCTCCAAATCGGCCGATAGGAAAGGAGCTTGAATGTTTGATTTAAATTGGAAAAATGCCGCCCCAATTCGGGCACGTAGCCGATTAAAAGAAAGTATTATATTTTAATTAAATTGTGGAAAAAATGAGCCCGAAATCGCCGGAAGCCGATAAAGGAAGTTTCAATGCTTTCAATTAAAATGTTAAAAATGCCGTACAAATCGGCCGAAGGGCCGATTATATGGAGTTTTTATGTTTAATTGAAATTTTGAGAAAAATGAGCCCCAAATCGGCCGAAGGCCGATTAAAGGAACATTTTATGTTTCAATTAAAATTGTTAAAAAGCGCCCCAAAATCGGCCGAGGCCGATTACAAGGGAGGTTTTATATTTAAATTCAAATTTGGAAGAAATAAAAGGCCAAAACGCGCCGATGTGAGGCCGATTAATACAGAGATTAATCGTTTTTAATGGTAAGTTGTCAAAAATTGATCTCCAAATCGCCGGAGGCGGATTTTACGGACTTTATATTTAATTTAATTTGTAAAAAATGAGCCGAAACATGGCCGAAAGCCAATAAAAAGGGACTTTTATGTTTAATTTAAATTGTGAAAAAAATTGAAACCCAAAATCGCCGAAGGCCGGATTAAGGTAGTTTTTAATGTTTTTAATTCAAATTTGCTAAAAAGCGCCCGCAAATCGGCCAAAGGCCGGTTTTTAGCGGAGTTTTAATGTTTTTAATTTGTCATAAAATTGCGCCCCAAATCGGGCGAGGCGATTAAAGGAAGATATCTTTTAATTAAATTGTGAAAAATGAGCCCAAATCGCCTGGAGGCGATAAAGGGACTTTATGTTAATTAAAATTTGTGAAAAATGAGCCCCAAATCGGCCGAGGCCGATTTAAGGTAGTTTTATGTTTAATTCAAATTTGCTTAAAAAGCGCCCAAAAATCGGCCAAAAGGCCGGTTTTAGGGGGTTTTATGTTTTAATTTGTTATAAATGCGCCCCAAAATCGCCAGGAGCCGATTAATAGGAAAGATTATTTTTTATTTAAATTGTGAAAAAATGCGCCACAATATCGGCGAAGGCCGATTACAGGGATTTTTATATTTTAATTCAAATTTGTGAAAAAATAAGGCCCAAAAACGCCGGGAGATAATGTTTTTAATGGTAATGTCAAAAAAATGATCTCCAATCGGCGGAGGCGGATTTAGGGATCTGTAATTGTGGAATTTAAAAGTTGTAAAAAAATGAGTTCATAATGCCGAAGCCAATTAAAGGACTTTATGCTTTAATAAATATTGTGAAAAAGAGCCCCAAATCGGGCCGAGGCCGTCTTAGGGATTTTAAATGTTTTTTAATTTGTTAATAGAATGCGCCCAAATCTGGCCGGAGGCCGATTAACAGGAAAGATTTTATTTTAATAAATTGTGAAAAGAGAGCCCCAAATCGGGCCGGAGGCCGATAAAGAAGAGTTTTTATGTTGAAATTAAAATTGTTTGGGAAAAAAATTGAGCCCCAATTCGTCAAAGGCCTGTTTACATGGAGTTTAATGTTTAATAAAATTTGTGAAAAAATTGAGCCCAAATCGCCGAGGCCGATTAAATGGATTTAATATTTCATTTAAATTGTTGAAAATCTCGGCCCAAATCGCCTGAAGGCCGATTTTAGGGAGTTTTATTTAAATTAAATTGTAAAAAATGAGCAAAAATCGGCCACAAGGCCGAGTAAAAGAATTATGTTTTTTAATTAAAATTTGGAAAAAATGAGCCCCAATCGGCCGAGAGGCCGATTAAAGAGAGTTTATGTTTTTAATTAAAATTTGTGGAAAAAATGAGCCCCAAATCGGCCGGCGGCCGATTAAAGAGAAGTTTTATGTTTTTAATTAAAATTTGTGAAAAAATGAGCCCCAAGTCGGTCAAAGGCCTGTTACATGGGAGTTTTGTTTTTAATTAAAATTTGGTGAAAAAATGAGCCCCAAATCGCCCAACGAGGCCGATTAAAGGGAGTGCAATATTTTTCATTTAAATTTGTTGAAAAATTTCGCCCAAATCGGCCGTAAGGCCGATTTAGGGAGTTTTATATTTAATTTTAAATATTGTTGAAAATTCGGCCAAAATCGCCGAAAGGCCGATGTTTAGAGTTTATATTGTAATTTAAATTTTGTAAAAAAATGGACACCATAAAATCGCCAAAGGCCGATAAAGATAAGAATTATGTTTTTTAATAAAATTTGTGAAAAAAATGAGCCAATCGGCCGAAGGCCGATTAAAGAGAGTTTTATGTTTTATTAAAATTGTGAAAAAATGAGCCCCAAATCGGTCCGAGGCCATAAAGAGAGTTTATGTTTTAAGTTAAAATTGTGAAAAAATGAGGCCCAAGATCGTCAAGGCCTGTTAACAGGAGTTTTAATGTTTTAATTAACATTGTGAAAATCCGGTCCAAACGGCCGAAGGCCGATTTTAGGGAGTTTTATAATTTTAATTTAAATTGTAAAAATAAGCATAATAAAATCGTCGCATTGTGAAAAATATGAGCCCAAAGCGGCCGAGGCCGATTAAAGAGATTGTATGTTTAAATTAAAATTGTGAAAAATGTGACCCCAAATGGTCAAGAGGCCTGTTACAGGGAGTTTATGTTTTAAATAAATTGAAAAAAGAGCGCCCAAATCGGCGCGGAGGCCGATTAAAGGAAGTTTCAATATTTTGTCGATTTAAAATTTGTTGAATTCGGCCAAACGGCCGAAGGGCTCGATATAGGGAGTTTATATTTAATTTAAATTTGTAAAAAAATGAGCCCCAAAATGCGGGCAAGGCCGATTAGAAAAGAATTTTAATGGTTTTTAATTAAAATTTGTGAAAAATGAGCCCAATCGGCGAAGGCCGATTAAAGAGAGTTTTATGTTTTTAATTAAAATTTGTGAAAAAATGAGCCTCCAGAATCGGTCCGGAGCCGGCTTAAAGAGAGTTTTAATGTTTTTTAATTAAAATTTGTGAAAAAATGAGCCCCAAATCGGCTGATGGCCAGATTACACGCGAGTTTATGTTTTAATAAAATTTAAGAAATGTTATAATTATCAATATTGTATAACAGTACAAAATGGCTAAAAGTCGAGAAAAACAACTTTTTGTGAAAAAATTGACCTCCAATACGTTTGATATTGAAAGAGTCGACCATATTAAATTTGAAACATATATACTCTCTTCAATCGGCCCTTTGCCGATTAGGGCTCATTTTAAAACTCGATACATTAAACCCCTAAATCGGCCACGCGAGAATTGGGCTGATTTTTCAAAATTGAATTAAAATATTAAGTCCCGTAAATCGGCCACCGGCCGATTTGGGGCTAATTTTTTCACAAATTTAATTAAAAAATATAAAAACTTTTATTTTATCGCCACATCAGCCGATTCGGGCTTCATTTTTCACATTTAATTAAAAAACATAAAACCCTTAAAATCGCCCGGCCGATTGGGGCTCATTTTTAACAAATTCGAATAAGGGTATCCCGGTCCCTAAATGACATATCTCGATAAAATATTAGCGAAACAGGCGCTTCAAGGATATTATTCAATTAGCGTGCATTTGTAGAACTAGCCTTCAACTTTGCAAAAAAATTCTGTCAAAATTTGTTGTATGACCACACCCTTCACACAGAGCGCACAAGAGCCACCAAGCCAAAACGAAATTCCAACCCTCTGAGTTAACTTTTCTGAAATAAACTAAAATTTACATAACCTGTATATTAGTAAACAAAAACCTTTGTAGAGAGCTGTTTTCGTCGATAAGTGCTATATTATTAGCCAGACATAACGTAAATAAAACCGGTCCAAAAATACCGGTTTGGACCTTTTCATCGGAAATTCCTACTCCTCCTAGGTTAAATTTCAAATTACTCAAATTTTTTGCAAAGCTAGCTCAAACCAACAGAAACTTTGTAGGAAGCGTTTTGTTCCAGATTCGACCCCAACAAAAAATATGAATTTTCAAGGTCACGTGAAAAAATTTCCGAAAAAATGTGCTTCGATTTTTTCGAAAGTAGGCTCCAAAGAAAGCGAGGAAACACTGAGAGAAAGTTGGCTACGTCACCTGCCGATATTTGATAGTTTAGGTGGTCAAAATGACAACAAACAGTTATTTTGGAACAAATAATTTGAGAAAAATAATCTAGAAAAAAATCGAAAAAAACGCAAAATTGTCGAATTTTTTGTTGTCATTGTCGGTGTGTTATGCGTTCACAACATAAAACAATGGATTTAGTGCATTTTATGACATAATTACGCATAAAAATGTAGGATACCGGGAACCGCTTAAAACATAACTCCCTAAATCGGCCACCCGTCAATTTTGGGCCGCATTTCTAGCAATTTTAATTAAGAACATAAAACTCCATTAAAATCGGCCTCCGGCCGATTTGGGGGCCATTTTTAACAAATTTAATTAATAACATAAAACTCCCTTTAATCGGCCTCCGGCGATTTGGGCGCCATTTAGCAAATTTTAATGAAAAACATTCATTTTCGGGCTCGATTTTCACAAATTTAAATATAAAACATAAAACTCTTTCCTTTAAAAATACGCCTCCGGCGATTGTGGAGCGCGTTTAAACAATTTAATTAAAAAACATATAAACCCCTGAATGCGGCCGCTCGGCCGATTTGGGGCTCATTTTTTCACAAATTTAAATATACTAAAACAAAAACTCCTTGTAATCGGCCTCCGGCGCGATGAGCGCGTTTGTTTAACAAACTTTAAATAAAACCATAAAAAACTCTCTTGAATCGGCCTTCTGGCCGGATTTGGAGCTCAATTTTTTTCACGAAATTTGAATTTAAAACTCCCTTTAATCGCCTCCAGCCGATTTGGAGCGCGTTTTCAAACAAATTTAATTAAAAACATCAAACTCCCTTTAATCGGGCCTCGGCCCGATTTTGGGGCTCATTTTTTCACAGAAAATTCAAAAAATAAAACATAAAACTCCTTTATCAGGCCTCCGGCCTGATTGAAGCGCGTTAACAATTTAACATAAACACAAACTTAAATCGCCTACAGCGGTCAATTGGGCCGCATTTCTGGCAAATTTAATTAAGAACATAAAACTCATTAAATCGCGCCTCCGCCGATTGGGGCGCATTTTTAGCAAATTTAATGAAAAACATTCATTTAGGGCTTCAATTTTTCACAAATTTAAATAGTAAAACATAAAACTCTAATCGCTCCGGCCGGATTTTGGAGCCGTTTTCACAATTTAATAAAAACATAAAATCCCTTGAATCGCTCGGCGATTTGGGGCCATTTTTCACACCATTTAATAATATAAACATAAAACTCATTGTAATCGGCCTCCGCCGATTTGGAGCGCGTTTAACAAATTTAAATAAATAACCATAAAAACTCTTCTGAATTCGCCTCGGCGATTGGAGCTCATTTTTCAAACGAATTGAATTTAAAACTCCTTAATTAATCGGCCTGCCAGCCGATTTGGGAGGCGCCAGTTTTTCAACAAATTTAATTAAAAACATCAAACTCCCCTTTTAAATCGCCTTCGCGATTTGGGCTCATTTTTCACAAATTTCAAATAAAAACATAAAACTCCTTTTAATCGCCGTCCGCCGATTGAGCGCGTTTTTAAAAAATTTTAAATAAAACATAAAAACTTTCTGAATCGCCTTCGCCGATTGGGGCTCATTTTTCACAATTTAAATATTAAACATAAAACTCCTTTTAATCGCTTCCGGCCGATTTGGAGCGCGTTTTAACAAATTCTAAATAAAAACATAAAACTCTGAATCGCCTTCGGCCGATTTGGGGCTCATTGTTCACAAATTGAATTATACATAAAACTTCCCTAAATGCGGCTACCGGCCGATTTGGAGCGCGGTTTTAACGAAATTTTATTAAAAACATAAACTTCCTTGAAACTTCGGCTCGGCCGTATTTGGGGCTCATTTTTCAACATTCAAAAAATAACATAAAACTTCCCTTTCAATCGCCTCCGCCGATTGGAGCGCCGTTTTTAACAAATTTAATTTGAAAACATACAACTTCTTTCATCGGCCCTTCGCCGATTTGGGCTCATTTTTTCACAAATTTAAATATTAAACATAAAACTCCCTTTAATCGCTACCGCCGATTTGGAGCGCGTTTTGAACAAATTTAATTAAAAACATAAAACCTTACCAATTGAATCGGCCTTCGCCGATTGGGTGGCCATTTTCACAAATTTCAAAATAAAACATAAAACTCCTTTCAATCGGCCTCCCGCCGATTTGGAGCGCGTTTTTTAACAAATTTAATTGAAAACATAAAACTTCTTTCAATCGCTTCGGCGACTTGGGCTCATTTTTCACAAATGTAAATAAAACGTAAAACTCCTTATTCGGCCTAGGCCGATTGCTTGGCCTCATTTTTAACAATTTCAGTGAAAGCATAAAATCCCTTCTATCGGCCTCCGGACCGATTTTGGCTTTTTCCACAAATTTTAATAAAAATATAAAACTTTTTTTATTATCGGCCACCCCGGCCGATTTGGGCTCATTTGTTCAAAATTAAATTAGAAACATAAGCCCTTTTTATCGGCTTTAGGCCCGATTTGGAGCTTAATTTTTCACAATGGTAAATCTGAATTTTTGCAGCAAATGAAAAGTTTCACAAGTCCGAACAAACCCAAATGTAATTTAACGATCAGTTTCCGAATCTACTTGCTTTCAACCAATTTGCTCTCTAGCGCCTCGGATTATGCATTTTCGATTAAAAATTTCTGTATTTAAACAATGTGGAAATTGTTCAATCTTTATCAATAATTAATTAAATGTAAATTTATAAAGTCTTGCCGCTAAATGACGAACTGTTTTTTGTTCACCTCTCGTTCTAAAACATTATCATCGGTGATTTGCTCTCTATGCAACATCCGCGAATAATTATAAAAAAACTTTTTTTGTGAAAAGTTTTTCGTAGTTAGACAAATTTAGCATTTTTAGCATGATACAATTCAAAATAAAATTATTTTTGCTCTCTATCACCACACGTGACTTTTACCGAATTTTCAGGTCATTTTGGATCATTTGGTCGATGGTCCTTATAAAGGCTTTCTGAGTGAATTTGAGCATTTCTTAGTATTCAAATATTGATCCCTAGGGAAATCAAACTTNTCTGACATTCAGATTTTTATATCAAACCTTTGTTAGCTTTATTTTAGTTTCTGAAATTATGATGTTGGATAAAATAATTAATTATTTGCAGAGAAAAAATGTGTTCGCCACGCAAATTGTCAGGAATTTCGCGGACATTAAAACTTGAAATAAATAATGAAAAAATAAAAACCGTCAAAGGTCGGTTACTTTTAAATGACTGGTTTTATTATCTCCGAACTTCTATAAGATCATCTCATGTGCTCACTTTTGAGTTTTCCATATTTTTTTTATTTTTTAAAATTTTATTTAAACCCACGAAACGAAATTTTTCATGAAATTTTACATTATAATAGACAAATAACACGGATATTGCATTTTTGTACTATTGTTAGTACTTTTCAAATCTTAATTTTTCGTTTCGAATTCTTTAATTTTTATAGATCGAATATTTTTCCCACGATAACTCATGACTCAATCACCCAAGAGGGATGAGCCAATCACATTGCCGCTTTAAACACGTGATTGACTTTGAAAAATCCTCAGATAGATATTTGATTTGCGATATTTCAATCAAATTCAATTTTTATTTTCGACAGAATATACAGGGTGTAAGATTTTTCCCTTCTTTTTTCCAAATTGGAGAGCGATGAGAACGCTAATGTGAACGGTTAATTTCGGCAAAAACTTACGTCTTTCTCAGATTCAACTAATCAAAACGTCGGGAATCAAGTCTATCCAATTTGGAAAAAAGAAGGAAAAAATCTTACACCCTGTATGTAGAACTATATTCTTGAAAATTAATTCATGAAAAATCAAGAAAAAGGACACAAACTTAATATATATAGTGATATGAATTATATCGTATAATGCTCTGAGTTAAAATGTAATTGAGAAGGTTATACCAGGTTATATTCATTTTTGGTCAACAATGTGGACTCAACATTTTAAAATTTTATAAAAATCATATACCCAGACTGTAAAGGATGTAAAAGATTGTCGACAGCAAAAACATACAATGAGCCTATTTGATACAATTCGCAGAAGTCGCATGATTTTGAAAAAGTTTGGTAAATCACTGGAAAATTTTCCATTTTTGTGGATAACTTTCGAGTCCGAAATGTGACTGAAAAATTATCAAATCATTCTGTAAAATGTTTCTAGTAAAACAATGTAAAACTTTAAATCACTGAAGTTCTTTAATTTCTGACGATGAATTTTAATTCCTGTTCCGAACGTGAAAAAGTAGTATCGTAACGATAAAACAATGTGTCCGATTTTTTTAATCAAAGTTATACAGTGGATTGAATTTCGCCGAAACTTTCACGGTACATTGAATTTAGCATTGACAGATTCAAATTAATATTTGTTCAATTTGAAGCAATTTCGGCTGTCAAATCGTTTGATAATTGTCTTAAAACAGTGTTCAAAAGCTTTATTAAGCAGTAAAAATTGACATTTGCCACAAAATTTTATTAAAAATTGACTTGAAAATTTGGAATTCAGATTAAGGGGGTCGGTGCATTTTGACAGATTTGCACTTTTTCAATTTATTTTCTCTTGATGAGAAACTTTTTGCCACTTCGAAATTTTCGAATAAAAATTTTTCGAATGTAAGTTGCCACTTTTTAGCTCACTTTGTTTAATCTTATTTTTTCCAGATCGATTATTTTCACTTTATTAATCATCTTTTGAAAAAACACTCAAAAAACGCGCGTTTTCTTTCAAAGGTGTCTAAATAACATTAAAATATCTTTTTCCTTTTTTATTAATTAGAAGCTTTGAAAAACGGTCTTGACCACCAGCGAAAATTTATATAATTTAATTTTATATGATTTCTACGTCAAAATCGAAAATTTAAATTTTTAAAAAAAGACGAAAAAACCGACATTTTAGCACATCGAAAAAAATATTTATTTTCATGAGTTTAATTTATTAAATTTTACGTGGTGGATGGGTCGGCTTACCAATTTGGCAAGTTTCGGTATGATAAATTTTCTTTTATTTTGGATAAAAAAGGGCTTTGATAGATTTCTGCCAAACCGTAGTTTCATTGCTGAAATTATGATTCAGAGTATAAACAAGANGTGTTTATTGCCTTCATTTTCGGCTGAATTGATATTATTTATGTTACTTGACAAAAACTTATTTCTTAATTTTGAAGGTCACGTGATTGTTTATTTGACTTTGAGTAATAAAAAAAATTTGAAAACGTTCTGAAGATAGCTCTTCACTATTTTTTAAAAGTGTTTTAAAGCAATTCTTTTGAAACACAAAACTACTATTTTGGCCAACCTTATTTATTGAATTTACGTACGTTGGATCATTTTTCGGCTTAAGGTTGGTAATGAAAAAACCTAAATTTATGTTTTGAATCACATCAGGTTTTATTTGTGATGCCAAAGATGTTTGCAAAAAAATAAAGTATGTTAGATACGTTTGATTTTTCAAAAAAAACGACGAAACGTCATATTGTTTGTAAGTGTTTATAGAGTGACTTATAATGATGCTTTCATAAGAGTTAAAGTAGTGTAAATATGCGATATGATTAGTGTGAATGGGACGCGTGTCAGAAATCGGGTTCGAGGTAAACGCCCAAAAGTTACCGAAAACCCAAAAAAAATATTCGGCGTATGTTGGGCTCTCTCCCCTGTTTGTTTTTTTGTGAATTTTCATAAAAAAATGCAATTTGATCACCTACATCTTGGGATTGGAATTTTTTCCTTTAAAATTGTTCAAAGTACAAATTAATTATCTTATTTGATAACAGCAATATCTAGAAAATGTGTTGTGGTACATGTAACAGTTACGGAGTAATTTGGGGTTCGGCTGGTGTTCTAGAGGAGCAAAATTCTTCGGTTTGAGGTGAAAAAATAACATACGAGAAACTTGGCGGTCAATTGGTGGTCAACTTTTAGAATATTCTCAATAATGAAAGTTTTTGCATAGAAAGTAATTTTTAATCGTGGTACGTTAATTAATTCGGCTTAGGAAGAAATCTTAAGGGTGTAAACTCTAGTCCATTATTTTGATGCTGATATAGTATCAGTAAGAATAGAATATAGCTACTTAAAGGATTAATTTGTGGATAATTATGGGAATGTTGTCTTGCACAATTTACCTCCAGATATCCTTAGGGTAGCGCGATTTGGAGAATTGGTTTTTTGAAACATTTTTCGGAGTGCCTTGTTTGTAAAGATAAATATATGCGAATAATTTTTATTTATTTTTTTTTATCTTCATAGAAAGTGATTGATTATGTCTTGCAAACTTTTTTTATTATGAATTTTCAACCATATCTTATTATATTAAAAATATCAAAACAACTTATTCATTACAACTCAACATTTCCAACTGACCCATGTGGGATTTTTTTAAGGCATAGTTAAACTTCAACATTTTGGTGTTTACGCTAATTAGGTGGAGATATTATTCCAATGAAAAATTTTTTAATATGAAAAGTTGTTTCCATGAAAATAGAGAAAAACGCTTTTTAGGAAAAAAAATTGACCTTCAATTGAGTTTAAACTTGAAGAAAATGTTGCTTTTAAAGTCAAGTAGCCATTACAAGCCTCAAGTTTTAAGATTTTCGAAAAAATAGATTTTCATAAATATGCGTGCAAATGGCACAACCGGGGTCACAGCAAGTGTTGTAAATTCATCAAAGTAGTTCGAAAACATATTCGATTGACCCTATCTATCGTTGAAATAACGGAAATAATAGATACCGAGACAAATAACAACAACAGATTCGACATGACTTTCAAGAGAATTTAAAAAACATTAATAAAGAATTTTGGATTGATTTGCTTAAAAATTTTCATAATATTTCTAAAAAAGTCGACAAAAAATACAATGAACGCATCAGTTATGATTTTTTAAACAGCAAATTGAGAAAATAGTAAACATGCTGAAAATAGTAAAGTGGTTTATTATCTGTTATTATCACAGGATTTAAATAAAAAACACAAAAAAATTGGGTGAAAATGCGTGAAATTTTATACATATTTTGAATTTTCTTGAAAATTTCATGAATTCAAAATAAAGTTGAACTCAAATCTTTCTAAAATAGATAAAAAATGATTTTAATTGAGGCTGATATCCATTTATTCAGGTTTTCTAGTCTTAACGATAACGCACAAAAAATAAAAGATAAAATAAATGAGATTAAATTGACGCAGTCTGCCAATGTGCTACCACTTAAGGGGTTGTGGGTGTTCAGTAATGTGCGGGGAAAAATAAGGCGTTTTTAAAACTCAAATATCTTTGTGAGAGTTGAGTGAACGTTTATTTTCCAATGTATAATTGTAGTCGTAACCATTGAAAAGTCAAAAATGTTGCAATTTCTAGAAATATTATCAATCAACCTTTAAATGCATAAAACTTAATTGCTGTATCTTTTCATTGAAGTATAACCCGTGATATACCAGCGTATGACAAATAAATAGGCAGAATATTAGTTGATAGCAAAAATTGTCAGACCAAGGAGGAGACTTCCGCAAATTTATTCACGAAATGAAGAAATCATACTCAAATAAAACGGTCAGATATTAATAATTTTCGCAAAGAAAATTGAAAAAAATTAGTTGTTTTCTTTGGTAATGGCTTGCTAGTTTATTTGCAGAGTTTTCGTCATAATGACGTTTTTTCGCTTCGAAATACACGGTGATTGGTCAATTCTTCATAATCACTAGTAGCAGATGGGAATCATTTTTTAGCGGAAAAAAAACTTGCGGTTAACCGGAGAAAATCATATTGTATTTTGAGCGAGTTAATACAAACCTGAAAAATATAAAACATCATAGTCAGAAACTCTTTGGTCAGACAGGATCATTTGATTTTAAAATTGAGACTCTCAATTTACAAAGAGAACAAGGGTAAGTGGATTCGAATTCAGAAAAAATATACTTCACATAATCGTATTGGAGCAAATTGACTTTTCAACAAAGCCGTGAGTCTTTATAAAGCAATAGTTGTCTTCGATTTATCATTTATTACCGCACAGCAAGCAGCTTAATTATTAGATAGTAAAGTTTATATTTGTAAAGCAACTTTGAAAAAACAAAAAAGATTTTTACAAAAATGTGATTGGAAAAATTTAGATGGAGGATATTTTACAGTCGTAACGCAAGAACGCAACAAACTTTTTTTCGGGTAAATATGTAATTTGATATATTGTCACGTGGATGATATTTGAATGTTTACACACTGAGATTGCAGTAAAAAAAAAACCCTGGAATATGCTTTTGGCTATAGGGGTCGAGGTTCGCAAGTTTTGAGAGTCACATTACTTTCAGATTAAACATTAAGTGAGCATTTTGCGGTGAATTGCCCAGACGAAAATGGGAATATCATGTAACGACAACTTTATTAATGAAATGATTGGGGGCATTACTTTGAAGGACTAGAATCAAGTGACTAGAGTCTAGTTGCTCAAATTAATTATACTCAGTATTTGACATAGAGCCGTAAATTCTAATTTTTGAGTTAGTAAACTGAGAGTTGCACATAGTGGCAAAATTTTGACATGCTATAATAGAAATCATTCGAGACAAGCTTTTGGATGCATTCTGGAAAACGTTGAGGGCTAGGTTGACCTCGGACAGGCTAATTTGAGCTGGCAATGCTGGTATTAAAATTTTGAATTATGCAATCGGCAAAACGAACGTTTCCAATTTCTGACGAATATGAATGATCATAGTAGATCATAATCAAATGGTGTTGGATAGTTTATTCTGTTTAAATGTCAAAGTTTGAGATGATATAATACATAAGTCGATATTAGTACACGATAATATGTACCATTTTTTATAGAACTAGAAATTACATTCTTATTAGACCATAATAGATAAAGTTCAAGGGATATTAATTTTATCTACTATTGTTTTGTTTGTTGCTAATTTAGAATGACTTACGTACATAATTTGAGGTATAATATCCGAGTTAAAAGAACAATAGTGAAACTTTTAGTTAAATTTTAAATTATATTTGTGTTTTATTTAGTCTTCAGATAAGAAGAAAATTTTAAGTTTTCAGAAAATTCGATGACATAATTGGCATTGTATCTTAGATGAACTGGCCAAATATTTGGGCTCTAATTATTTAGAAATCGAAACTGTTCAAAAATTTTTAAATCAGATAGTTATATTTTTCAGCTTGCTACATTTAAAAAATTGTTGCGTACATGCACACAGTTGTCTTGTAAAAAAGTCGTCTTCTGAGGTGTGTATCCTTTAAATGTGGTGTTTGAGGGAACGAAGCTCAATTATTGAGCCTCAAACCCATACCATTATTACCCGGGTCACTTTAAAAACTTATTACTGTTAAGAAAGGGTCTTGAGTCTTTTCTCCGCATAGCAAAAGACGAGGAGAAAAAAATATTTTTCTCCCTCAGAAAAAATATTTTTTTAGGTTTTTTGTCAGATTTTATATAAGTAAATTGCTACTTAGGGTGAGGTTAAGAAGTGGATCAGGGTTAGGATTGAGGATAGGGTAGGATTATGGGTTAGGATCAGGATTGGGATAGAGTTAGGGTTAGATGAGGTGTGAATATTTGGATTTTTAGAGGATTAAGGTTCTTCGCGAGCTAGTTTTTTTGGTATCAATATCAGAGCCAAAATTGTGCTCTGAAAAAGTCACAATTTTCAAGCTTTAGCGTTTTGCGTCACTCACATTGTTTGATGTCTTAAAGAGTCTTAATTTCTAATAATTGAAAATTATTAGTGTGAAAACATAACAGAAATAGCACCAAAAAGGATCGATTAGAATTTGAAAAAAGCGGAGAAAGCACGGGAAAAGTCGGGAGGAAAAAAATATTTCTTTTTCCCGTAGAAACGACGGAAAAAAAAATAATATTTTTCTCCCCGTCAACAAAAGAAGAAAGACGGGGAGAAAAATATTTGTTTCCTTTTTGCGATAGACGGGAGAAAAATAATAAGTTTTTTTCGTCCGTCAAAAAAGAGGAGAAAAGACACCAACCGTTAAAAGTATAAGGGCAATAGATTTATTGAAGTGACCGGCATGATAATCTATAATCTCTGCACCACAATCGCAACATAATTGGTAGTTGCAGTAGGTTGATAGTAGTAATGAGACTCGCTTGGATATCTCCATGGAGTTTAGACTCTGACATTCAGAGAGTAAATGTTTATTTTTTCACATTTAATCCTTGTTGAAAACCATCTTGTTAGTTCATACGTGTGTGGATTGACTTACTCTTACAGTAATTTTTTCTACACATTTTCTCAAAATTTATCCAAGTCGATGGTTTTTTCTGTTAGTTTTGAAAAATATTTAATTATAGTTATTTTTAAATATTTCTCGAATTGTAACTCAGAAATGAAATATACAGGTAAAGAACTTATTTTTTTTTTGAGATGTAATAATACTACGTTTTGATCCATTTCCACATATTGATGATTGTCAAGAAAATTTGAAACCGTATCAAAAAATCACTTAAAAGAATGTCGTGTATCATTGTTTTTAATAATAAGGTTTCGGAATTTCAGAAATTTGATAGAAAATTATTTGTCTAAAAGGAATTATCGTCGATAATCGCTGTATTAGATTAAATAAATCTACTAGCAGAACTTTGGTTTGGTCTTATGATAACTGAAGGTTTCCTAAAACCTATTCAGTGGTGTTTGTTCTCGCGTGGCCGTTCTTAAGAAGCTTCGTATTTAGTGATCAATTTTTTTGAAAAATAGGTCTGAGCGAAGCATTAAATTTGAATTTTGTAAAGGGGTGAGATTGTATTTTTTGAGTTTTTGGCCGAATTATCGTTTATTTTTCTGCTGGGCCACATGTTGTTAATTTGCGTTTGGAAACATTTGAAAATAAACATGGAATAATATCGACTTTTTTCTGAAAAAATTTTTTCAATTTAATGGTTTAAAAAAATGCGCAGCGGGATGTGTCTCAAGTATCAATAGATATAAGAGAAAAATATAGTAATAATTAATTACATGATTTATTGTAAAACTTTTCCGTGTCTGATGATCATATAAGGTATTCCTGAACTGTGTGAAACATTAGTTTTCCAATAAGGAGCCAAAACCATGCATATGATCGTTTAAGCTTTTTATTTTTGGTTATTATGATGGCAGATTGATAGGTATGCTTAGGATTTTAGTTGCTAAGAATTGAGTAAGTAATATGTTTATTTTTGTAAAAATTTAACTAGTTGATAATAAAAGATGCAACGCATAGTTTAGAATTGATGGATGTAGAGTATAAGAGAAGTGGCGGAGGACCATAAAGGTACGAAAGGAGCGGAAGTTTGCAGACGGATATGAAAGAGGATTTTACCTAATAATACAAATTGATAAATGTCAACTTTATGAAAAGCGTGGCTATCGATTTTTGCCATGAGGTTCTAAAATTGTCGATTTTTAGTTTAGAGGATGGTTGATTCAAAAATGAGAAATTACTAAGACGATTTGGACTAAAATCTCAAGATTTTATTTGAAATTGTGTTGGAGGTAATTCTTAATATCACCTTCAGTTTGAAAATTGTAAAGTTTTTGAGTGTAAGATTTTTTCTAAAAAAATCTAGTGGAAATAGATTGATTAAATATAATAAGTTATTTTTGTAGAATATTGAGTGCCAGCTGCGGATGAAGACATTATATTTTTTTAGAATTACTATTCATTAATTAAATATTCGCTTTTAATGTGGTGTTTTTTGTGATTAATGCAGGATTTATAATTGTCGACTGATGAAGCAATTGTATTATTTGTGAAGTTGAGTTAGGATCAATGGTGTGTGTAAGTCTGAATTCAAAATTTTCGTTGCAAAATTATTTAATTTATTAGTGTGATGGAGGTGAATTTACAAAACCGAGATGAAAGTGTTTTCGTTCACGCAAAGCTAATTTTTAACTAACTTTGTAATGGAATTACTTATATAGATCGATAGTACGTTTATATCCGAATTATTGATTGATTTTTTTTGTGTCATTTTTTGTCATATCATTTTGCATTGAGATTTGGCACGTTATTATTCATATGTATAAAGACGAGTGTAGACAGAGATTATTGATTAGTAAGATCATTTGCAGGTGATATCAAATAGTTTATAAAGAAGTGATGGGCTGTAGCATGTGGTGTAGTGGTTATATGTCTTATTGTAATGCGTTCTTGCTGATTTTTGGTTTTTGAGTTGAGTTTTTGGGATGATAAGAAGGATTTTGGATTGTGCATTTTTTATTTTCGCTCAATAGTCGGATTTGAAATTTATTTCCAGATAATATTCCGTTGTTGATGCAATTTATTTTTTCCACCCCCAAAAGGTTTCAAGTTCATTAGAGTATATTTTTCAAGAATTTCCCGATTATCACAACAAAGTGTGTGTTAGTTAATGGTTGCTAAGATAAATAAGTGTAAAGGTATTATCGCTTCTATTCTTATTGATCTTTTTATTTTTATAATCTTATTATGTAAAAAGTATTACGAGTCACTGTGCGATAAATCTCTGCAAGATGATGTAAGTAGTGAGAAACCTGATATCTAATACTTTGTAATTAGAGATGAGATAGGGAAGGAACTGGTTTTAGAGTAGGGGGATTAGTAAAAGTGGAATAGATGAATTGACTAAGTGACGATTACAAGTCGCAGTAATGTGAAATAATATATCTATGGTATACTGTCGCAGTTTTAAAATCGGAGTGTTAGATAATTGAGAATGAAAATGTAATAATTTGAGGTTGGTTTATTGTTATTTTAATTTTGTAAGTCTTTGATTTTTCAGTTAAATTCTTTAGAGTTTATCAATTTTGAGTTGAAATTTGAATAATTGTCGAAAGAGTAATGATTTATTATATCAAAAATGAAAAAACTTGGTCTGAAACCAAGGTAAAATTTGCTACAAGCTTGCCATAAATCAGCTCACAATTTTGAAATTCGTCATTTCGGAAAACGGATGTTAGGAATGGCCAACTTCTACTAATAGACAACACTTTTGTTACACTAATAGGCGGCTTTAATAGGCAGCTGTTCTAGATTGCTCGAGTTCTTTCAAGGAATATTTAGAAAATGATTAACTGTATTATAGAATTAAAAGTAATTAAACTCTGTGACGTAACTGAAGGGTAACCTGAAGTTAATTAAATGGTGTGTCTTGGGAACTTTTAAAATGGATGACAGAGATATAGATGGTCAATTTTTGGTGTAATAACTCTTTTCAGTAAATTGTGATAACAAAGCGTAAATAATAGCCCCCAGCGGTAATTTACGACGACCAATTTAACAAGCCGGTTAGTAGATATTATTAATGTACACAAAAGTCGAGACCGCTTCAGATAAGCAAATGGAGAGCGAAATGGTAAGAATTAGAATACAGTCTAGGGGCTTAAATTAAACTTTAATATCAACATAACTATCTCGAAATCAATGAAATACGAGCCTTTAATGTATAATGGTGGTTTTTAAGTGTGGAACTTTGTAAATACAAACAGTGGTTTTCTTCTTGAAAAATTGAAAAGACTTTGTGTGATTTTCTCACGTTTCTGGATAACAGGTTTTATTTTCGTGTAGCAATTTTGATGATAGTTGAAAAATATTTTAGGACAAATTTCTTAAAATTGTCTTTATCAGCTAAAGTTATTAAATTAACTGTTAGTTATTCAACAAAACTTCGAAATATAAACATGAGAGAGACAATTTTTTTCAAAATTTGATTGTAACAATCTAATTTTACTGGTAAATAAAAGCCAAATTAATAAAAAGATAAAAATTAACTAGTTTCAAAACTTGAGTAAATTTTTTTTCAAATTTCCAAGATAACGCGTGGGCATCAAATAGAATCTTAAGAAACGAATTATATCATTGGGGTTTTTTTAGGTGCGATTTTAGAAAAGGAGGGTTTGTTTCAACTTATAGCATAATTATAAGGTTCAGACTTCTAATGTCTAATTTGAATAAATCAATTTAACAAAGTTGTATTGTTCTGAAAATTATTGCAATTGCGTATATCTAAAGGATTGTTTCCTATTATGGAATAACCGAGTTCATCAGGGTTGAATACAGTATAGCCAGGTTTGTAAAAAGAACGATTTTGCGTGGGGTTGTTCCTTTCCCTAGTCTTTTGGTTAATACACACAAGAAAAGGAAAAAATGACTAATATTGACAAAAGCTTGTAAACGACTCGTCGAACAGATCTTGAGAAATTTTGAAGATGCAAAGCGCAACAAATTCAACAGCCTATTAATCTAAGTCATAAAATCAGGCTAAAGTGGTTGGCCAAATATATCGTGCTTTTGCATAATTCAAGTATTTCAGACTGTCAAATCCTCGTGATCGTTAACATTTTATCATTTAAAATATTTCCATTTTTTCAAATATCTTTATCATATACAAAGCGCATACTCTTTTAACGTGTGATTTCACGCGTCGTGATAGCTCTAACAAGTGTAAGGAGGGATATCTGAATGTTGCTTAGCAGTTGATTTATAAAAGGAGTAGAGTTTGTGCGTCCGATTTGTATTAAGTTTTATAAGATTGCAAAAAACATCTAAACATTCATATGAGAAGTTGATATTTTTTAATAAATGCAGATTGAGGTGAGGCTGGCATTTTAAACTGACGATCTTTCTTATACTTAGTTATAGTAATGTTTTAATGTAACCATTGATCGATTAGTTTTTTCATATTTTTAATTAATTTAAAAATCATGCTCCTTTTGACATAAGTTATATTATCGCTATGTTATTATATTTTTCGCACCTATAATGAAGTAGAATTAATCTTATTTTTTTTGGCAGTTTTCACCTATTTAATTTGCATTTTTCAAAAAGATTTTATTTCATAAAAATAAATGCGCGCGATCGTATTGTGAACATTTTGCTCTTTTTTTCTCAAGATGATATCATAATCCAAAAATAATACTTCTTCGAAAAGAACCACTTGATTGTATCAAGATTAGACATAGAAGGAAGTTTTGAGGCTATGTGACAAAATCAATGAAATGTGCCTTCTTGAATTTATTTGTTGCGGAATGACTCAAGGATAGCTGTATTAAAATTTTAACAATTTGTAGATTTGACGGATATTCAAAATCTAAATTTGTGTGGTCTACGTAAAATACAAATGGGTATACAATTTGCTCCAGGGCTTATTGAGGGTTAACAGTGGACTTCTGTTGGTTTGGGATGTCGGAATGAAAATATACGAAGATTTGTTCTTTGTTCTTGACTAATCTTGACATTCATGTAGATATGGAGTGAGAAGCATCAAATCAATTATCTCGTCCGTAATCAATTTGTTTTAGATGTTATGAGGGAGTTCATAGCCAATTAACTTCCCATATCTTTGTCAAGGAAGAATTGATTGAATCGTTTATATGGCTGTTTTAAATTGGTCGAGCAGGGTTAATTCCTACGCTATAGAGTGATAAAGCGATGTTTAACAACGGTTTGATGAAATTAGATAATTGAAAGCAAAAGGAAGCAAAATATGACTGATATTTAGATAGCTGAGGCGAGTACGCAATAATTGGGTGGTCAAAGAACGAATTTTAATCGAAAATGTTTTTATGAAAAAAATGTGGTGAAGAAAATACAGAGCATTGTGAAAGTTGTACTTATTTTCGCACTGATTATCAGGTCAGAGACGAGGAAAGATTTAGGATTTTTTGAAAATAAAGATTAGCTCGGGAGAGTGCCAAGAGAAAGGAGGGGCTAGTTTCGATCACACACGCGGCCATAAGGGAATTCTAATAACGATATTCTAGCTTATAAGAATGAGGAGGCAGGAAAGGTAATATGTTTGAATATTGATCGCAATGGCATTTAACGAACGAGATTTTGATGGCCAGCATGGTTTTACCTAAACTGATATTTAGATGGCCACAGGGAAATGGTAACAATGGTTTTTAGATGGCATGGAGGAAATGTAAAAATTGATATTTAACAAGGCGGTGGGACATTTTATTTTTTAGTAAAAGATGGTGAAAATCAAAGAATAAATAAATCTTTTTATAAATTAATCTTATTGGTTAATTAATTGTCTAATTGTTTCGAATTTACGAAGTTTTGTTCGATTTATGAAGGATCGGTTCCATTTGGACAGTAAGGAAAAAGTCTGGGGGTTGTTGCAGTCAAAGCAAGTCGTTTTGGGAATGTTCTCTTCTTAGTAAAGTTTTGGCTTGACAACATCAAATGATGGATATTTTCATAGTTTAGTGTGGAACCAAGGTTTTTAGTCGGATATCCAAGTTCTGGACAGGGGGCAGCATGTGGATTCGGTCGGAATCGATCGGTGGATCGGAAAATTTGAGGGGATCGTAGTCGGATACAGATACTAAAATAAAATTAAGATACAACCGAATTCGATGTCATACCGATGCTAAAAGAAATTTCAGAATTGTGCAGGACGTCGGGAGATTAGGACTGTCTCATTCAAAATTTGGTCGAAAAAGTTCAACTATGGAATTAATTATCGCATGTGTTTCAATTTATTGGGAAAAAAAGGCAGTGGATGTTCGAATATATTACTATCCCCGAGTGTTTAAAATAGAAAAAAGTACGCTAAAAAAGATATAAAACGGAATTAAAGACGAAATTTTGATTGATTATCACATTTCATCTTTCTGGAGTGGAAGTGTTTTGTTCAGAAACGTTTATCAATTTGAAGGTTTGGACGAATTTAGGGGCGAAGCGGTCAGTAGTAAAACAAAATTGCATTATAGTAAGTAACTAACATCTGTGGAGAGAAATTTGGGTTAAATGGCAGAGAATTTAATGCAAAAATACCCAAATGTCGAAGATAAATAATTAAACTGGAAAATGTTGGACAAAATATTATTGTAAAAGTTGTGACGAAAAAATCTGAATTGTGAATATATTTTTGCTTATTGATAAAGATGGTAGCTAACTTGCAAATAACAACTACGTTCATAGTAGGTTCCAAGAATGTGTAAAATTGTGGTAAATCCAGGGAGATAACGTTTTTGATTGAGACGCCTAATAGAGTAAAATACGGTTTTTGGGATAATGCTGAAGCAAATCCAGGGAATATTTCCAAAAATGGTCCATATGAGGCTCACTCAGGTTATGTCGTTATAGCTAAATATTGTTAAGCTTGAAAACGTCAGGGAGGAATATATTTTTAAAAAAATTTCCCCCAGTTTTGTGCTGTCTGTGTGGAGAAGAGCATCTGTACAGCTCAAATGGTCGGAACATTTTGTCACTGACTAGTCAAGTCCGGCATTGGGTTGTAAGAAGACCCGATTTCACTTAATTCTAACAATTCTGCCAAAAAAACGCTTTTAATGGTCCATTTAACAGTATTGGACTATAAAAAGATTAGGATCTTCATTCTCTTTTGGTTTGCGTTTGAAGCCAATAGGGACGCGACGAAAAAGGGGCAGCAGAGGTGAAGCGGGAAGCTGGACGATTCAATTAGATGTGGGTTTAGAGCAACTGTTCCAGATACCTGTTTTTAATACTTTAATTATTATTAGAGACGTCATTTTCAATATTACCAAGACAAGCTATAGATCAACCAAGTCAAAACGGCTTTATTTTTGATAAAATTTGACTCTGAACCTATTGGCTCAAGTCTACAGGTGGTCCGATAGGTTAGAGTAATTTAATACTAAAGCCTTGAGTAGGGCAATAGGTAATTTCAAGGATAAGGGATCAATAGACAGGACATTAGTCTTGACTGCATAGAATATGGGTAGATGGGAAGCCAACGGTCGGGAAGTTTGTACTCATAATACTAACTGTAGGTTAAGGCTGCTAGTTAGTTCAAGTTAGGACAGGTTGGGCTCCTAAATATGGGGATTATAAGAGCTACTAGAATGCATAGTAGGGTCAGAAGGACGAATGATGTCTTAGAACTGCCGAGACGATAAAGGGATTGAATTGTTTAAAAGTAAGTGAACAATTTAATAAAGTGTAGTGATAATAAAGGAATTATAAAGTGACCTTTGTTCAAAGCGCGCAGTCTAAGAAGCTATTCATATTAGGTTTAAAACTGAGTTATCTGATAGAGGTAAAATAATTGAAGAAATATGATGAATATGAGGTTCATTTTTGGACCAGAAATGGAAAAGAGGAGGCAGCAGTGTTGGGCTGATATGTGTTAAGAGATTATTCAAAAACAACATCCGTTTTTAGAAAAATTTATTGTGATGTCATGGTTTGAAAATTAATTCGATACGCAAAGAAAATAGGGTTGAGAAGGTTGAATTGATATTCATTTTAGAAACCCGTGTACTGTTACTGAAGTCAAGAACTAGTGCCTCATAAAAGACTTTTTAGAAGAAGTCACAATAAGAACATTTTTAGTACATACAGAATAGGAGGAAGAGATTATGACGATGTAACAGCGTTCACAAAAGTTTTTAGTATTAGCTATGCGATATTTAAATGGGGTTGGTTCTTGATTTGCACGTGCGTAACTGAGTCATAGACTATGGCTCTTGAAATATTATTAATATGTTAGTAGCCATGATTTGAATTTTATTGTAAATTAAATTGTTAATGTAAATAAGTCTGTAAAATTTATTGTTCAGAGTTGTCGAGGAGAATGTATCCGTGATATTGAGAATATAGGGCTAAATTTGTATTGGGATAAAATGCGTATGTTCTGTGAAATAATTTTGAATAAATTGTCCAAATAGATTTATTTACTTTAAACCGAAGCAGAAAGGTCTAGTATTATGCTACATGTACCGAGACTTTGATGTAGCAAACCATAATTGTTAAAAAAAGGTTGAAGAACAGTGTTAAGTTTAGTAGCAAGGCGATAAAAAACAACTACTTTATGCAGTGAGTGATCGTGGTGATTGAAGTTCAGAAATATAGAGAATGTACGAGAGTTAAATTCATGATATAATCACACCTGAGAGTTATTTGAAGATGTCCAGTCTGATGGTGGTGTTTTTAAAGGCACATGTTCGTAACACCTTTCGACTAGAAAGTAGCTAATATAGGTCCTGGTTATATGAGCTTCGAATGTGTACATCGATCAAATAATGCGGTTATATGCCTGGTTCACGATTTTAAATATTTACGGCAACAACGAAGTGTGAGAGATATGATAAATTACATCTGAAATATTATGGCTATATTAATTGTAAGTAGTATAGTTTCTTTATAATGTAAACGAATGGGTGTTCCAAGTCACATTAGATAGGCATAGCCGTGAGTAGAACGGAAAATAACCAGCCTCATGTTTGCATTATTTTCGGAGCACTTTATTCTGTGCAAGCGTCGCAAGGTTTGGTCCTAGAAAAATTATTGGAAAAAAAATGAGTATAATATATGCATATAGCACGATAATAATAAGCAGTCATAACATGGCTAGTATTGTCGAACATTATTAACATATGATGGCCTATACTACTTGGTAGGAACATATATATTACTTACGAATCTTTTCGAGAAGAGTTTCGATAGACCAAACTTAAGGCAAGTTTTGCAATACTAAACGGTTTTTGCTGTTTGAAGACTACTTGTTCCCTGGCTCTGAGAATGTTTGTCGAAACGCGGCAAAAAAGATTCCTTAGATATTAAGTAAGAGGGTGCAATGAGTATGCGCCGCGGTCTAGTGAGCCACCAAGCAGTTCGTATGAGAGATACTCGAATGGCTTGTCCGTTAGGTTATGGCTGAGAAGGATGTCTTTCCGTTCCAAAATTCTTTTACATATATTTCATTGTTATCCTATATATTGTATTCATCATGAGCCAATAAGGCTTATATATAGAGATGCTAGGATATATAAGAGATTAATCCGAATAATCCAGCCCTTAAATTGTTATCCAGATCTCAAAAGTTGTGAGAGAATAGGTTAAAGGTTCGAACAAAATAAGGGTATTGAACGAATTATTTGCTAAAATACTCAAGAATATAGCATCAGTCGAAGCAAATCCGTATGGGTAGGTGAGAATAGATTAAGGTTGTTCGTCTTTAAGATAAACACTGCCACGAAATAGAAAAAAAAGGTTTAAAATAATCTTATATTGTTTTGAAAATACTGGCACCAGTTTCTGAGCTTCTTAAAGCTTACAGCGATATATCATCTGCTGGGCTAAAAGAAAAGTATAATGAGTGCTATTGAAGCCCATCTGATTGGGAAGGAGTGATGAGAGAATTCAGCACTACGAAACAAATCGAATCTTGTTCTGTAGTGGCAGCAAGCAGGAGAGGAGTCTTCACCTGTAGTAATATGCAGAGCAGAGATACGATCTTTTTAAGGACAGCAGATTAAGCGGAATATAAGATGGTGATATAGACAGATAAATAGGAATGTAAAGACCAATATAAAGTAATGGTTGGTATTAAAATTATGGGACATTAAGCTGTAATTGTATAGATAGATAAAGTAGTACTCGTTGTTAGAAAATACAAGACAGTAGTTTATACGCTGACGAAATGCCAAGGGGTCGCACTTATCGGTATAAATGATGTGTCGGTTGATGACGCTAGATAATAACCGGAGACAGTTAATTTTTTAATCAATGCAGTCATGGTGCACTATGAAGTGCCAATGGATTATAGCTGAGACACCGATTGGAGCCAACGACATATTAGGTCAGTAAACGAGCCATTAGGTGATTTTTCAAACGTCTAGTCGAGGAACTCTGAAGTAAAAATTCAATTTGATTGTTCTGGTGTGACATTAAGAACTGATTAATGAGCGTCTGCGATATTGCTGTTACAAAGAAAAGGTTATCGCGGGGAAAAAATATTTTTTGTGCCATAGCGGATAGATGCGATCAGTGATCGGATTACCGCCGTGCTATTAGTAGGGACGACCTAAGCCCAGCGTAAGGCGGTCCAAATATCTCAAATTTTGGGCCGTTCTCTCCAGTAGAAGCGAGCAAAAATCATGAATTTTTGTTTTCGGAAGAGTAGACAATCCGAAGCATTTTGTCACAATTTGTAGTTGTGCTGATTGTTAGTCCGATGACTAAGATGTTCAGGGAAACGACAGTCGGGATTTTTACGTGACAAGTACCGGGAACTATAAGCATGAAAGACAGAAGTTTGGATGAGATGTTGTTTGATCTTATTGGTCCACATTGATTATTAAGTCGTACAATTATAAAAACCATGCGGTCGATCGAAAGAATGCGGTGATTTAATTATGAAAAAAGCGGATACTCGGTTTGCTATGTTTGTATTGGATATCATTCAATGATTCACGTAAGGGAGCTCGCAAACTTAAGTCTGTGGCTTCTCAAGCGAGAACGTTACCAGAGGCCGTGAAAGTGAAAGGAGAATGTACCTGAAAATTAGATAAGTGGGGAGGCCGTCCATAGAATTCGTCTCGTTATAAGACGAACCCAGTGAGAATATCACGCGATTCAGTGTAATACATATATTTGCAGTCGTAGACCGGGCACCATTTATAAGTAGCGCCATATGACCTGTGGGGATTAGTCGCTTTACGCCGAAGAAGTATGAGATATATTCCTCTCTCATGCTATGCGAGTGACGTCTAGGCAGTGGACGCACGGCTCGAAGCAGATAAGGGGGTCCGGACCGCACGAGTCATAACGGATGGATAGGCGAGACACACCTCGCTTCAATCAAGAAATCAAAAAAAAGCTCATATAATATATTATTTCTAACAAAAAAATAAAAAACTCAGCGTTTAAGCGTCGTTCGCTTGGACAAGAGCAATCAGCAGGCGCACTAAGACAATTCTACTTGACAAATTCAACGCCGAAGACCCATATCATAAAATATCATACGACAACGCGCGGTATTTAGAAGTAAACTGTTGAAGTTAGGAAAAGATTATAATAGTAGAGCGTGTGACAGCGTGAAAATCAATAGCTGTTTACAACAATAACAGCGGAAAACTTTAGCATATGAAGATATCCAGAAAAAGGTGTTGAATCATTGTTGCTAGCCGGAAAGTAGGACATCGATATGAAAATAGTGCGGAGTGAAATGCCGAGTCAAGAAAATTCTAAAAAAAATTAATTCTCAGATCGGCAAATGGGAGGTCCCCGGTAAGAGTCGGTAATAAGGGCGGCCAGATTCCGGGTGTGTTAATGGTTCTTGGAGTGCTCACCTTTGTCGCGCGGTGATCGATAAGCATCACCCTGAATACGCCCTTGTTAAGACTTCTTCCCGGTACAGTCCCACTTTGAACGCTAGAGCTTCTTCCGCATCGTCGAGCTGAATATCGCAATCTGCTTATATTCATTGTAGCAGAAAGCGGTAGAAGACTGTGTGAAGCACGGCTTTGCGGATTATTATGTATGAGGGAGCTGATCGATATTATAAAGGCTGAGAGTAGCATGACACGTACAGACTTGGGCCTACGCAGTTTAAGAAATTGAGATAAGTAATGTGGCTCACGCAGTTGTCGGTTACCACGCGAGAACGTGTGGCTACTAAAGCCATTGCTTTAGGTCTGTCGTAAACAAAATGTGCGCTAAATTTATGAGGCAACTGGGATCAAAGAATAGGTGTACGAATTACGTGCAGTCACAGAAAGGTTGGTGGGATCGGTTCGTCGAAAATGGTTGTATTCAATCGAGTGTGTAAAGAGGCACGCCATGGTGCAATTTAATAGTGTAGAATGATACGTAGATATGTCGATAATTCGCCAGTCTTAGTGAATATGGGTGTCCCCGTCGATACCACTGTCGGAAATAGAGTATCTAAATTGACACAAGGTAAGAGCGAGACAGGTAGCAAGATGTGGTGGCACAAAGTACAGATCGATATAATAGTCAAGCGAGGTGGTCGTCAGTAAGGTATTCTCGTAAAGATATAAACGGAGCATGATGCGGAATTGAGATCAGGCAAATGGGCGAAGCTCTGATCTCGCTTAGGGGAGCGCGAGCGCCACAGTATAGTTGGAAACCATATAGGAATCGCAAATTTTCATTAGGCTCCCGTGGCCGGGAAATCCAGGAAAAATTATCGCTGCTCCCCAAAGAAAATTGAGCCTCCGTTGTACTTAAAACGACGCGCATGCCAAGGGATATAATGAATGTAATAGAGCAGTAGCCCAGGGCTTTAGATCCCTCCACCGGAAGTCAAGTAGTCCCACAGTCATGCTCTCATTATGGGCTCCAGCCTGATTAGATGCACAAAGCAAGAGCAACAACTAGCGGAAAGTAAGCCGCGAGCGTGAAGAATGGGCTATCCTTCATCCCTAATATTTAAATATGCTTTCCGTTCTTGTTTATACCTGAATCCATAACAAATTCAGCCAATTGAACTACCGGTATTGCAAGAAGTCTATAAAGCTTTTCATCCAGAATAAAGAAATTTTCCAATACTGAAACTTTGCCCAATGGTACAAGTACCGTGCGTGGAGAGAAGGGGGAAGACGATGCAAGACAGCAAAAAGAGTACGATAGGCCGACCTGCAGCGCGCGCTACACGACATCGCCCCATCCACAACCGGAAAATTTAAACATAAATACTTCGGAAGCATGACATAATGTACGGGTTCGTAATTCTATGGAGTTGTCCAGGATCCGAATGTGCCAAACATGTGGTTTTCTTTCGATCCTTTTTTTGATAGCATTTAAGAATTTTTCCGATTTTGTGACCCGTAGAAACATATAAAAAATAGAAAAATTTTGAACAAGAAATGGAGAAAATTTTCAATATATTTCCAAATTTGCCTGACAATTCTACGGTTATAATTTCAGTCGAAATCGTATTTACTTTGAGTGGTTGTACTTCAAACTTTGTGTGGGTAAAATTTAAGGGAAAACTACACTAAAAAGAACCATGGCTTAAACACGATAAAAAGATTTTCACGAAACTCCCAATTTTCACGTAATTTATAATTTTTCGGTTCCCATGAAATTTTAAAGCTAAGTTCCAGGTTAGATAACTATCATTCTTACTACAAATCCAGCTTTATCATCACATTAAAAATTATTGTTATAAAAATAAAATAAAAATGTAAAGCTCGACGAGAGAGGTAGCTTAAGGGAGTAGCTTAAGGGAGTTAGCTTAAGGGAGTAACCGACGGACGCTATATCTCGAACATCAGACATGAGTAAAAAACGTTATTTTTTGCTGCATTCCTCATTTGATATCGATTTCATTGAATCCGAAAAAAAAGAATACAATTTTGGATTATTAAAATTTCGTATTTTTACGAGAAGTATTATTCATATCATTTACTGTATTTTTAAAGTAATATCCGTTGAGAATTTAATATTTGTTGGCACATTTGCCTTTGAATCACTGGAATGAAAAAATGAAAATTTTTTTTTCGAAAAAAGATATTTTTTGAAAATGAATTATTTGATTTTTTTAAGGGATTCCAAGTTTGAGCCGCGCTGCGCATAAGTATCGAAAGAAACTATCGAAAATCCCACTTCATTTAATTCCGGCAAAAACGATTTCCTAAAGGTGCTTTAACTAACCGTTTTGAGCAAAATTGGCGAAATTAATCCAAGAACAAAGTATCTCAAAACACCCATTTTGAGACGTTTTTATTGAAAAAAAATTGAATAAGACAAAATTTCAAATTTCTGGCTTCATTTAGTTCCGAGTTTTTGAATTTAGCAACTACATACACAAAAGTGAAAAATTCTGATGTCACTTCGAAAAATAATTTCTTAAGAAAAACGGCCAAAATTGAATTTTTGGACGCGGTAATACGACCGGTACGATCATACAAAACATTTCCGGTTACTTTTTTTGAAAAATTCAGACAAATATTTCATTAGTGTCACAACGAGAAAATCACTGGAATTTTATTCAGTTCCTGACAGACGTTTGAAATTCACTAAATGGCTTCGGTTACTGCCTTAAAGATTTGGTCGGTGTCACTATAAACCATGACTCATGGTTCATGAGATATAAATTATATCTCATGGTTTATAGTGACACCGACCAAATTTATAAGCGACCCTTCTCGTCGAGCTATAAATATTTTATTTTCATAACAATAATTATTATCTATAATTAATTATTTAATCATATAATTATTTTGTCTTTACATTCTTTCTGCTAAATTTTGTTCTTAAAAGTCTACTTGTTGAGAAATTTGCTTGCCACAAAAATTATTTGTTTTGTGAATTCCAACCTTCGCAATAGTGTTTCAAAACACAGTATCTTAGTTAAGCCAGCAGAATATCGGAACAGAACTCAGAACTCAGAAAGGTGCCAGTATTTAAAATATAAGATTATTAAGACTTTTTTTTTATTTGTGGCATTTTTAAAACCACACAATACAATTTTTGCACCTCTAAAGAATCTGCTTCGAAATGCTATATTTTAGTTTTTAAGCAAATAATTCGTGCTCAATACATTATTTTGTTTAACCTTTAACCTATTTCTCGAACTTTGGATCGGATAAATTTTAAGGTTGGATTATCCTATTTTTATCCTACTTGGGAGAAAAATAAGAACAATGAAAAATAAAAATTTTGGAAAAGGAAAGACATCTTCTCACATTAAGGGGTACTCTTGAACGAAGGCTGGTGTAGGGCGTTCATTTATTGCACCCCTTACTATTCACGCTTTTTTGGCCCCTTTTCGACAAATTTCGCCAGGAAAGTGTTCAAACAAGCAAAACCGTTTTTGAAATTGCCTAAATTTTGGCTTCGAATTTTCGAAATAAATTTAAGAATAATTTCTAGCCAAATGATAGGCAATAAAATTTCGAAAAATGCTGATTTTTTGTAAATGGGACATAATTTTTTTTCCAAAATTTTTTCTTGGTCAACTTTAGCACAGAAACTGAAAGTGCTCCGAAAATAAATAAACTCTGAGCTGGTTGATTTTGCCGTTCTACCTCACTGGCTATATCATGGTGATTGAAACCTTCTAATTATAAAGCAAACTATAAATTAAAAAAAAATTTAGATGTAAATTTCCTCTAATTTTGCCGTAAAATTAGAAATCTGGTAACAGTATAACCGCAGTTGATCGTGATACATCATGAATAACAAAATTGATATTTTGGAAGGTTTTTACTGGACACATTGGCCTTGAAAACACCACGATTTGCTTTTACTTAACATAAACGGTGTGATATAATCATGATATTTAACGTCCTCGTGACATTTTCTTATTTTGAATATAAACAGTATTCACCGCATAAAGATGTCTTTTTACGCCTTGCTACAGAAAAAGATTGCTCACCTTTTTTTAAATTAGTTTTTTAACATCAGTCTCGGTGGTAATAAATAGACATTTTTGCTCGGTCTTTAAAGTAAAGAAATTTTTGCATTATCAAATTATTCAATGAACAAGGAATTTATAAACATTTATATTTTATACACGGAACAGTTCCGTCGGAACTAAGAAATACATTTGAAATTATTTACCATGAATAATTTTAATACAGAAAAATTCAAATATGTGGGTACTAACATGATTTAAAAATCAAAGGCCTTAGTCTATGACTAGGGTTCGGACCGGGAAAATCAAGAGCCACATTTAAACCGATAGTAATATAAAAAACTCTTCGTGTGAATCAGTACTAAAAAAATGGTCTTCTTTAACAAAAATGCTTTTTTGGGCAATTTAGTAGGTCAGAAAGTAGGTTTTAAAATGATAATTTCCAACCTTCATACCTATTTTTTGGATCAATAATTTCAAACCAGTGACAAAAAAATTTTAAAAAGAGGTTGTTTTGAAAATTTAAAATATTTAGCCCAACACGCTCCACCATACTTTTCTCACTTTCTGGTCCAAAATGAACTCATATTTATTTTTATTATTTACAATACAAATAACCTCAGTTTTAAACTAATAGGATAGTTTAGGCGCTTTGAAAAATTCGCAACTTATAATTTATAAAGTTCTTTTAAATTCAATTTATCCGTTCGGAAGTTCAAATTTTCGCCGGTCTGAACCCTAACTATGAGTCATAGTCTATGACCCATAGTTAGGGAGCGCACCGGTAAAACTAACGAGAGAACTACAGTAGTTGATACTGATACAGAAATTGGACCGGTGCGCTCCCTACCCATAGTCTATGCCGCATAGACTATGGCCCATAGTCTATGGGCTCTATCCATAGACTCTATGGCCCACGTCAAGGCATTTTTTGAAATAAATTTGACTCTGAACTCTATGGCCCATAGACTATGAGCCATAGAGTTCAGAGTCAAATTTATTTCAAAAAATGCCTTGACTTGGTTTAGAATAATTGATAGCTTTTTGGAGATATTCGAAATTATGGTCTCTTAAAATAATTAATTAAAAGTATTTAGAAACAGGTGTATCGGAAACACGGTGCTAAACCATATATCTAAGATTGGGATCTCCAGTCGTTCCGTTGCACGTCCGCGTTTGACCCCTATTTTCGTCGTCCCTATTGGTCAAACGCAAACCACAAAAGGAAGAATGAAGATCCTAATCTTTTATATGTTCATATTTAAATGTGACATTAAAAGCTTGTTTTTAGGGAGGGGGTTGTTAAGAATTTAGTGAAAATCGGGGTTTACAATGGCCAATTGCCGGAGCAGGACAAATTGTTCGACCATTTAAGTGTGACAGATGGCTCGTCCAATCAGAAACGAGCTTACAAAACTGACGAATTTTTTTTAAAAATGTATTTCCTCCCTGAGTTTTCAAGGTATAACAATGATTTATAGCTCAAAATTAATACGGACAGAACGTGAGCAGACCCTCAAGGACCATTTTTGGAAATTTCCTGGATTTGGGCTTCAGCATATATCCAAAAACCCGTATTTGACTCTATTTTAGGGGTCTCAATCAAAATGTATCTCCCTGGATTACAATTTACACATTTGAAACCTACATGAATGTGTAGCTTGTGAGTTTGTGCAGAGCTACATGGTGAAATAGATAAAAATGATTCACGCAAGTTCAGATTTTTTTCCGTCAAAACTTTTAAAAATTTAATAATTTGTCGAAAAATTTTCAGTTTTTATTATTTTTTAATATTTCTCAACATTTTTGTATGTTTTGGCTGCATATAAATGTTCTCTGCACATTAACCCAGATTTTCTCAAGAGATTGTAGAGTTAAAAGAAATGCGAATTTTTTTTTCCACACTTGAGCCCTTCGCCCGAAAAATTTCCGAACTTCAATTATGATAAAATTTGGCATACAAAACTTGGCCCTTCTCCAGAAAGTATGAAATGAACAAAAAATTTCGTCGTTAATTTCCGGTTTTATATTCGGTTTTATCATGTCCGGTACCTATTTGTCATTTAAGACACCAGGGAGTTAAATTTCGAAAATGCCATAGACCCTATTTTTTGCTCCAAATTAATTGAGGAACACGATGGGAGTAATTAAAATTCCTAGTTTTGAACTTGGTTTCGAACCCAATTTTGAGAGGTGACAGCCTACTCTCCAGACCAGGGGTCGGCACATCTGAAATTTTTTAGGATACGGGATCGGATCGTCGCCTTAATTTTTTTTGGATCGGATCGCGATCGATCGGTCGCCTCAAATTTCCCGATCCACCGATCCGATTCGATCCGATCCAATTGTGCCGACCACCTGCTCCAGACTCTGGACGCGACTAAAAAACTGTGGGTTCTACACTAAACTTATGCAAGAACCGATCATTGAATGTTTGTGCAAGCAAAAACTGTTACTTAAGAATGAGTAAATTCCACAAACACGACTTTGCCTTGACTGCAAGCAGACTCCTTACTGTCAAAATGGAACCCAGTCCTGTTCAATAAAATCGAACAAAACTCGTAAATTCTGAAACAATAGACAATTAATTAAAAAATAAAGTGATAATTTATAAAAGTTTATTAATTTTTTTTATTCGAACCATCTTCCTAAAAATAAAAAATGGCCGCTTTAAATATCAATTTGTTAAATTGTCCTCATGGCCGATCTAAAATACCAGTTTGGGTTAAATTTTCCATGTGGCCGATCTAAAATATCAGTTTGGTTAAAATGTCCATGTGGCCGATCTAAAATCTCAAGTTTGGTTAAAATGTCCATGTGGCCGATCAAAATTCAAATATTGCCTCTTCGCTGCTTCATTTTTTTAAGCTGAGAATTTATTCGTGGTTAGAATGTCCTTTATGGCCGCTGTGATCGATCATAATAGGTCCCGGATTCGGGACTCGACCCGACAATATTTTCAAAACAATCAAAAAGTTGCCTTTCCTGACCATGTATGAGGAAAAAAGACAATCAAAAATGCTCGTATTTTTCCAAATTTTCATAAATAATCATTTCGATAAAAATTCGTTCTTGACCCGAATTATTGACCGACTCCCCTCTTAAAAATAGTTAATTTTATTTTTAGTCTTCACGTTTTGCTGTCAAATCAATTTTCGACAACCGTTGTTTAAAAATCGTTGTATCACTCTTAGAGTTAGAATAACCTCTGACCAATTTTAAAAGGCAATAAACGATCAATCAAGTCCCGTCCTTGGAACAAAGGGACTTGGGGGAGTTAATTGGGCTTAGAACTCGCTTACACTAACAAAAGGATTCTGGTTGTTGAGAGATAAATTGAATTTTGATGCTCTTCAAACTAAAAATTGAATGTCAAGATAGGTCAAGAAAGAACAACTTCGTAATCATTTCCGACTCCAAAGCAGCAGTAATGTCCATTTTAACCTCAAAAGCCACCGGGACAATTGCATAACACATTTTTATTTTGACGTAAGACACAACACAAATTAGATTTGAACGCATATCTAAATGTTAAATTTTAATGACAGCTCATCCTTGAGTCATTTCGGCTACCGAAATAAATTAGAGAAGTGCAATGATATATGTATTTGTTCAAAAGGCCTCAAAGGTTCTTCTATTCTAATTTTGTACAATCAAGCTGGTGTCTTTTCGAAGAAGGTATTATTTTGGAGTTTATGAGTGCATCTTGAGAAAAGAGGGCAAAAGTTCAGCAATGAGCGCGCGCGATATTTTTTTTTATAATAAAATCTTTTTGAAAAATGAAATTAAATAAGTGAAAAACGTGCCAAAAAAATAGGATTAATTTCTAATGGTCGATTAGGTCGGCGAAAATTAAATACAAATTAGCGAAAATTAAATTGAGTCAAAAGGGCATGATTTTTAAAATTAATTAAAAAAATAGAAAAAAAATAAGATGCGGTCATTGGTTAGATTAACATACTAATACTAGTAATGTAAGAAAGACGTCCGTATTTTAAATCCAGCTCACCTCAATTGCATTGTTTAAAAAATGATCACTCTTAATGGCTGGTTTTGATGTTTTTGCAATCTTGAAAATTTACATTAAAATCGGACAGCACAACTCTCATCCTGTATAAATCAACTGCTTGCACAATTTCATATCCCTTTATCACTTTTTGGTTAGACATGCGTAGCCACAACGTAAAAATCACACACGTTAAAAGGATAGTGGCTGTAGTAGTGATAAAGGGATATTTCGAAAAAAAGCTGGAATATATTTTAAAATGATAAAAATGGTTAACGGCATCCTAGTCTGACAGAGTCTGAATATTTGAATTATGCAAAAATTGCAAGGATATGATTGGGTGGCCAACCAAATTTTAGCTGATTTTATTGACTTATGAGTATAGGCTGTTGATGGTTCTCGACGTTTGCATCTTTCAAATATTCCAGGAATCTGTTCGACGAACGGGTCGTTTAACCCAGGCTTGTGAATATTAGTCATTTTTCCCTTTTCTGTGTAGGTTTTAACCAAAAGATAGGGAAATAAGGGGAACAAAACCCCACGCAAAATCGTTTCTTTTTTACAACCTGGTATATACTGGTATCAAACCTGGTATGAACGTCGGTTATTAAAATAATATGAACAATCTAGATATACGCAATTGAAATAATTTTCAGAACCATACAATTTTGTTGAAATTGAATTTATTCAAATTAGACATTAGAAAGTCTGAACCTTATATTATGCGATAATTGAACAAACTTCCTTTCTAAAATCGACTAAAAAAAACCTTCAATGAATAATTGTGGTTCTTAAAGTTTTTTTGAATGCAACAGGGTTATCTTTTGGGAAATTTGAAAAAAAAAATTTACTCAAGGTTTTGAAACAGTAATTTTAATTTTTTATTTAATTTTGGTGTACAGTAAAAATTAGTTGTTTACAATCAAAATTTTTGAAAAATTGTCTCTCCCATGCTTATTGATTCGAAAATTTTTTTGTTGAATAACAACAGTATATTATATACGTTACACTGAAAAGACAATTTTAAAAAATTTGTCCCTAAAAAAGTATTTTTCAACTATTCATCAAATTACACGGAAAATAAAACTGTCATCAGAAACCGTGAGAAAATCAAACAAAAAGTCTTTTTCAATATTTTCAAGAAAACCCTGTTGTATTCCAAAGCACACTCAAAAACCAACCATTATACATTAAGGGGTTGTATTTGAGTTGATTCGAGAAAGTTAGTTTGTATTATTAAAGTTTAATTAGCCCTAGACTTTGGCTAATTTTTAACCATATATCGTCTCCCTTGTTATCTGAAGGTGAATTTTGTTTGTTTTTTTACATTTAGTAAATATAATACTACCGCTTGTCAAATTGGCGTTAAATTAGCTTGGGGCTTATATTACGCTGTTTGTTGTCACAATTTACTGAAAATAGAGTATAACCAAAAAATGCCATTATATATCATCTGTCATCCATTTTAAAAGTTCCCAAGACCACCATTAATTAACTTCAGTTAACCTTCAGTTAACGTCACAGAGTTTTAATATTACTTTTACATTTATAATACAGTAATCTTTCTAAATTTTCCTGAAAGAATCGAGGCAATCAGTAACTAGCTGCCTATTAAATGCCGCCTATAGTGTAAGAAAAAGTGGTTTTTATAGAAAGGGTGGTGCCATTCCCCTAACAGTCCGGTTTTTTCATGAGAAATTTTCAAAATTGGTACTGATTTTAATGGGCGAAGCTTGTAGCAAATTTTACTCGTTTATTTTCAGACCAAAGATTTTTTTTGGTTTGAGATTAAAATAAAATGATTTTACTCTTGAGGCTCCGAACTAATTAATCGGCTCAAAAATTTTTCCAACCTTGAAATTGATTGATAAAAAATACTCTAAAGAATTTGAATGAAAAATCAAAATAGAGTTTGACAAGAAAAATTAAAAAAGTATCAATAAAAACCAACCGTTCAAAAGTTATTTTATCTTACTTTTTGCCGATTTCTCTGAATTTATCTAAAACGCCGATTTTTAAAAAACTGACTGAGTAACGAACAATTGAATTATTATTATCACGTTTTATTTGCAGCCATGGTAAGGCCGTCTACAATTCTCATTGACCTCAGAGCAAACTCAACATATATCCCTTATTCACACTTTTGTTAATATCCCGAAGCCTACTACTTAAAACACACACGTTTTCCTAATCAGGGCCGGCGATATTGCAAAAGTTGAATAGGGATATCGGGGTGCAATGTATAGCATATGCAAGAGAGTTGATTTATTGCAACAGAATCTCGTAGAAGTTACAGTTTTTATACAGATAATAAAGAGAATTATAAATAAAAGATTAAAATACTGGATTTCAAAAAAACTCGATGAACCGATTAATCACTTTTAACTTAATTATTTCGTTATCAACCAATTTAACTTAAAGCACACAACTTGTGGTGAAATTTCCGGAAAATCTGAGCTTTTTGAGAAATAATTGAACTTATATGGAAAACTTAGAACTTTTTGGAAAATAATAAATGACGGAAAATCGGGAACTATCTGAAAATGAAAGAATATACGAAAAATCGGGACATATTTTGGAAACTGAAGAAAATGCACAGTTCCAAAGCCCTTACTCCCAAAAAAATCAAACCAAAAAAAACCCAAGATTCAGCCAAAAAAGTTTAAATAAGAATATAACACTACAACTAACCAGATAAACTGTTTTGTTATGTAAAGACTAATTTGAAAATGCTATGGAATCTTTTAAAGAGTCATAATGGTTTCAAAATAGAGTTTTTGTTCATACAGATAAATGAGCGCTGCAAAATTTGAAATGCAAAAAAAAAAAAACTGATTGAACAGAAAAAATGCGCAAAAAAATACATGCCATTTTTGAGAAACTACTATAATATAAAGAATATTCAATGTGAACAAAGTTAGTTAAAACATTGTTTTTGTTTGACGAAACAGTGGTTTCATCGTGTTTTTTGTATTTCAGCCCATCCGCGTTAGATAATTTAAATATGTAATTTTTGATGAAAAAGTTTGAAATTATCAGAGCTGGTGAAAACCACACAGGTGATAAACTCTAACTTGCACAAATAAAATAAGATGTGCTTAGCACGTGACACATCAAGCTCCTGATTAACACAAAAAATTACGGCTAATTAAAGCAATTCATTAATTTTTAATGAACATTTAATTCTAAAAAAATGTATTAATGGTACTTTCAATCCGTGCATCAATTCTGAAAACACTACTATAAATTTGAATCGTGTGCCACGTAGGATGTTTTGTAGGAAAAAAGTTCACTCAAACATTAAACAATTTCTTCAAATCGAAATGTGCAATATAAATTGAGCTGCCAACACAAAATTTCAAATTAAAAATTTTGAAGGAATTTTAGTCCCAAAAAATCTTTCGAATAGTAATTTCTTAAGATTTAAAGGTTCAACCATCCGCCTTAAATATCGAGTTCTTAGAACCAGGGACAAAAATTCGATTGCCATGCCCTGAGTTTTAGAAAAATCTGACATTTTAGCAAATTTTGATATATTTAGTGAAAAATCGCTCTGTCCATTATCCGTTCTGCAAACGCTTCCGGCTCCGGGTACCTTAATGCTTCCGTGCTTGAGGTACTAAAAACATAGAATTCAAAACTTGCGAGTTTNTTCCGTTGCACGTCCGCGTTTGACCCCTATTTTCGTCGTCCCTATTGGTCAAACGCAAACCACAAAAGGAAGAATGAAGATCCTAATCTTTTATATGTTTATATTTAAATGTGACATAAAAAGCTTGTTTTTAGGGAGGGGGTTGTCAAGAATTTAGTGAAAATCGGGGTTTACAATGGCCAATTGCCGGAGCAGGACAAATTGTTCGACCATTTGAGTGTGACAGATGGCTCGTCCAATCAGAAACGAGCTTAAAAAACTGACGAATTTTTTTTTAAAATGTATTTCCTCACTGAGTTTTCAAGGTATAACAATGATTTATAACTCAAATTAACCGGACAGAACGTGAGCCGACCCTCAGGGACCATTTTTGGAAAATTCCTGGATTTGGCTTCAGCATTATCCAAAAACCCGTATTTTGACTCTATTTTAGGGGTCTCAATCAAAATGTATCTCCTCCCTGGATTTACAATTTACACATTTGAAACCTACATGAATGTGTAGCTTGTGAGTTTGTGCAGAGCCTCAGGGACGGTTTTGTCAAAATTAGTTCTCGTTTTTTCATAAATCGTGTTTGGATTTTCCGAAAATTGATAAATTTTAATGAAAAGATATATATAGGTCCCGACTCGGGACTCCCGAGCAATATTTTCAAAACAATCAAAAATTGCTTTCCTGACCATGTATGAGGAAAAAAGACAATCAAAATGCTCGTATTTTTTCCAAATTTTCATAAATAATCATTTCGATAAAATTCGTTCTTGACCCCGAATTATTGACGACTACCCCCTTAAAATATAGTTAATTTTATTTTTAGTCTTCACGTTTTGCTGTCAAATCCAATTTTCGACAACCGTTGTTTAAAAATCGTGTATTCACTCTTAGAGTTAGAATAACCTCTGACCAATTTTAAAAGCAATTAACGATCAATCAAGTCCCGTCCTTGGAAACAAAGGGACTTGGGGGAGTTAATTGGGCTTAGAACTCGGCTTACACTAAAAAAGGATTCTGGTTTGTGAGAGATAAATTGAATTTTGATGCTCTTCAAATCTAAAATTGAATGTCAAGATAGGTCAAGAAAAGAACAACTTCGTAATCATTTCCGACTCCAAAGCAGCAGTAATGTCCATTTTAACCTCAAAAGGCCACCGGGACAAATTGCATAACACATTTTTATTTTGACGTAAGACACAACACAAATTAGATTTGAAATCGCATATCTAAATGTTAAAATTTTAATGACAGCTCATCCTTGAGTCATTTCGGCTACCGAAATAAATTAGAGAAGTGCAATGATATATGTATTTTGTTCAAAAGGTTCTTCTATTCTTATTTTGTACAATCAAGCTGGTGTCTTTTCGAAGAAGGTATTATTTTTGGAGTTATGAGTCATCTTGAGAAAAAGAGGGCAAAAGTTCAGCAATGAGCGCGCGCGATATTTTTTTTATGAAATAAAATCTTTTTGAAAAATAAAATTAAATAAGTGAAAAACGTGCCAAAAAAATAGGATTTAATTCTAATGGTCGATTAGGGTGCGAAAAATTAAATAAAATTAGCGAAAATTAAATTGAGTCAAAAGGGCATGACTTTTAAAATTAATTAAAAAAATAGAAAAAATAAGATGCGGTCATTGGTTAGATAACATACTAATACTAGTATGTAAGAAAGACGTCCGTTTTTTAAATCCAGCTCACCTCAATTGCATTGTATTCAAAAATGATCACTCTTAATGGCTGGTTTGATGTTTTTGCAATCTTGAAAATTTACATAAAATCGGACAGCACAACTCTCATCCTGTATAAATCAACTGCTTGCAACATTTCATATCCCTTAATCACTTTTTGGCTAGAATGCGTAGCCACAACGTTAAAATCACACGTTAAAAGGAGTAGTGGCTGTAGTAGTGATAAAGGGATATTTTGAAAAAAACTGGAATATATTTTAAATGATAAAAATGGTTAACCGACCCTAGTTTGACAGAGTCTGAATATTTGAATTATGCAAAATGCAAGGATATGATTGGGTGGCCAACCAAATTTTAGCTAATTTTATTGACTTATGAGTATAGGCTGTTGATTGGTTGCGACGTTTGCATCTTTCAAATTTCCAGGATCTGTTCGACGAGGGTCGTTTAACCCAAGCTTGTGAATATTAGTCATTTTTCCCTTTTCTTGTGTAGGTTTAACCAAAAGATAGGGGAAAGGGGAACAAACCCCACGCAAAATTGTTTCTTTTTACAAACCTGGTATATACTGGTATCAAACCTGGTATGAAACGTCGGTTATTAAATAATATGAACAATCTAGATATACGCAATTGAATAATTTTCAGAACCATACAAATTTGTTGAAATTGAATTTATTCAAATTAGACATTAGAAAGTCTGAACCTTATATTATGCTATAATTGAACAAACTTCCTTTCTAAAATCGACTAAAAAAAACCCCTTCAATGAATAATTGTGGTTGTTAAAGTTTTTTTGAATGCAACAGGGTTATCTTGGGAAATTTGAAAAAAAAATTTACTCAAGGTTTTTGAAACAGTAATTTTATTTTCTATTTAATTTGGTGTACAGTAAAAATTAGTTTGTTTACAATCAAAATTTTTGAAAAATTGTCTCTCCATGCTTATTGATTCGAAATTTTTTGTTGAATAACAACAGTATATTATATACGTTAGCATGAAAAGACAATTTTTAAAAAAATTTGTTCCTAAAAAGTATTTTTCAACTATTCATCAAATTACACGGAAAATAAAACTGTCATCAGAAACCGTGAGAAAATCACACAAAAAGTCTTTTTCATATTTTTCAAGAAAACCCTGTTGTATTCCAAAGCACACTCAAAAACCACCATTATACATTAAGGGGTTGTATTGAGTTGATTCGAGAAAGTTAGTTTGTATTATTAAAGTTTAATTTAAGCCCTAGACTTTCTAATTTTTAACCATATTCGTCTCCCTTGTTATCTGAAGGTGAATTTTGTTTGTTTTTACATTTAGTAAATATAATACTACCGCTTGTTAAATTGGCGTTAAATTAGCTAGGGCTATTATTTACGCTGTTTGTTGTCACAATTTACTGAAAATAGAGTATAACCAAAAAATGCCATTATATCATCTGTCATCCATTTTAAAAGTTCCCAAGACCACCATTAATTAACTTCAGTTAACCCTTCAGTTAACGTCAACAGAGTTTTAATATTACTTTTACATTTATAATACAGTAATCCTTCTAAATATTTCCTGAAAGAATCGAGGCAATCAGTAACTTGCTGCCTATTAAATGCCGCCTATAGTGTAAGAAAAAGTGTTGTTTTTATAGAAAGGGTGGTGGCCATTCCCCTAACAGTCCGGTTTTTCATGAGAAATTTCAAAATTGGGTACTGATTTAAATGGCGAAGCTTGTAGCAAATTTTTACTGTTTATTTTCAGACCAAAGATTTTTTTTGGTTTTGAGATTAAAATAAAATGATTTTACTCTTGGAGGCTCCAAACTAATTAATCGGCTCAAAATTTTTTCAACCTTGAAAAATTGATTGATAAAAATACTCTAAAGAATTTGAATGAAAAATCAAAATAGAGTTTGACAAGAAAAATCAAAAAATATCAATTAAAACCAATCAAAAGTTATTTTATCTTACTTTTTTGCCGATTTCTCTGAAATTTATCTAAAACGCCGATTTTTAAAAAACTGACTGAGTAAACAAACAATTGAATTATTATTATCACGTTTTTATTTGCAGCCATGGTAAGGCCGTCTACAATTCTCATTGACCTCAGAAACTCAACATATATCGGGGTGCAATGATATAGCATATTGCAAGAGAGTTGATTATTGCAACAGAATCTCGTAGAAGTTACAGTTTTTATACAGATAATAAAGAGAATTATAAATAACATGATTAAAAATACTGGGTTTCAAAAAACTCGATGAACCGATTAATCACCTTTTACAACTTAATTATCTTTATCAACGATTAAACTAAACACACAACTTGTGGTGAAATTTTCCGGAAAATCTGAGCTTTTTGGAAAAATATTGAACTTATATGGAAAACTTAGGAACTTATTGGAAAATAAGAAATGTACGGAAAATCGGGAACTTATTGTGGAAAAATAAAGAATATACGAAAAATCGGAAACATATTTTGGAAAACTGAAGAAAATGCACAGTTCCAAAAAGCCCCTTACCTCCCAAAAAAATCAACCAAAAACCAAGATTCAGCAAAAAAGTTTAAATAAAGAATATAAAGCACTAACAACTAACCAGATACTGTTTTGTTTATGTACAGACTAATTTGACAAATGCTGTGGAATTCTTTAAAGAGTCATAATGGTTTCAAAATAGAGTTTTGTTCATAGATATAATAAGAGCGTGCAAATTTGAATGCAAAAAAAA
>SCLH01001346.1:64411-80942 GCA_004367855.1 Oikopleura vanhoeffeni
ACTCCCAAAAAAATCAACCAAAAAACCAAGATTCAGCAAAAAGTTTAAATAAGAATATAAGCACTAACAAACTAACCAGATACTGTTTTGTTATGTAAGACTAATTTGACAAATGCTTTGGAATTCTTTAAGAGTCATAATGGTTTCAAAATAGAGTTTTTGTTCATAGATATAATAGAGCGTGCAAAATTTGAAATGCAAAAAAAACAAACTGATATTGAACAGAAAAATGCGCAAAAAAATACATGCCATTTTGAGAAACTACTATGAATTATAAAGAATTTCAATTGACAAAGTTAGTAAAATTGGTTTTTGTTTGACGAACAGGTGTTCCATCGTTTTTGTATTTCACGCTCCATCCGCGTTAGATAATTTAAATATTAAATTTTTGATGAAAAAGTTTTGAATTATCAGAGCTGGTGAAACACACAGGTGATAACTCTAACTTGCACAAAATAAAATACAGATTGCTTAGCAGTGACACATCAAGTCCTGATTAACACAAAAAATACGGCTAATTAAAGCAATTTTTAATTTTTAATGAAATTAATTTCTAAAAAAAATGTATTAATGGTACTTTCAATCCGTGCATCAATCTGAAAACACTACTATAAATTGAATCGTGTGCCACGTAGGATGTTTTGTAGGAAAAAAAGTCTACACTCAAACATTTAAACAATTTCTTCAAATCGAAATGAATATAAATTGGCTTGCCACACAAATTTAAATTAAAAATTTTGAAGGAATTTTAGTCCCAAAATCTTTTCGAAAGTAATTTCTTAGATTTAAAGGTCAACCATCCGCCTTAAATATCGAGTTCTTAGAACCAGGACAAAAATTCGATTTGCCATTGCCGAGATTTTAGAAAAATCTGACATTTTACCAATTTTGATATTATTTAGTTGAAAAATCGCTCTGTCATTATCCGTTGCAAACGCTTCCGGCTCCGGGCTTACCTATGTCCGTGCAGGTACTAAAACAAGAATTCATAAAACTATGCGAGTTTTGTCAATAAATAACTCCGGTGTTGTTCATCATAAAATTTTCAAATTTTATATCTTCTCTTATCAGCAGCATAATTTTATTTCAATGAAAAAAAAAATTTTATCGCTTAAATAACGGAAGCGATTTTTCTCTAAAATCGGCCTGCCCCGCGAGAGACAAAACCGAATGAAGTCAGTTTTTAAGAAAACCTTTCAGTTATCAATAAAGACCAACAAAGGTTCTCTGCTATACGTAGATCTTATTTAAATCTTTGAGCGGATTATCGAAATCTCCTTTTTAGACAAATAATTTGCTCTGATCAAAAATTCTCTGAAATTGCAGCGAAGTACCTTAATTAAGTAAAAACAATGAACAAACGGACATTTTTTTGAGTGATTTTTTGAGTTAAGTTTCAAACTGTTTTCTTGACCGATTACCATCAATAAATATGGTGGAATATGATCAAAACGTGATATTATTACATCTCAGAAGAAAATAAATAAGTTTTCTTTTACCTTATATTTTCGATTTTCTGACTTAAATTTGAGAATATTTAAAAATAACTTTTAATTAGAAAATATTTTTAAAACTAAAAGAAAAACATTCGACCTTGGATAAATTTTGAGAAAATTGTGTAGAAAAAAATACGTAAGAAGTTAAGTTCAATCACTACAGTATGAAATCTAAAAGATGGTTTTCAACAAGGGTTAAATGTAAAAAATGAAACATTTACTCTCTGAAGTTCAGAGTCTGAACTCTACTGGAGAGTATCCAGGAGTCTCAGTTTATGATATCCCTGACTGCAACTACCATTATGTTTGCGATTGTGGTGCAGATTATATGGATTATTATGCCCGGGTCACTTTAAAAACTTATTCCCTATACTTTTAACAGGCAAATAAGTTTTTAAAGTGACCCGGGCATAATAATGGATATGGGTTTGAGGCTCAAACTTTGAGCTTACGTTCCTCGAACCACCACATTTAAGGATACCACAAGCCCTCAGAAGACGAGGCTTTTTTCACAAAGACAACTGTGTAGCGTGTAACGGCAAAATTTTTTAAATTGTAGTCAGTGAAAAATAATACTATCTGATTAAAAATTTTTGAAAGTTTCGATTTCTAAAAAAATAGAGCCCAAAATTTGGCAATCATCTAAGAGTTCAATTGCCAAATTATTTCGATCGAATTTTCTGAAACTAAAATTTTTCTTCTTATTCTGAAGGAGACTAAATAAAAACACAAATTTATATATTGAAATTTACACTAAAAGTTCACTATTTGTTTTTTTGTAATTTCGGAATTATACCTCAATTATTGTACGATAAGTCATTCTAATTGCAACAAACAAAAAATAGTGATAAAATATATCCCTTGAACTTTATCTATTATGGTCAATAGGATTAATTTCTATTTATAAAAAAAATTGGGACGAATTGATCGTGGAATATCGGATTAATTATATTATCATCATGACTTTGACATTAAACAGAAATAAATATCTACAAATTTGATATGATCATATTATGATCATCATAGTCGTCAGAAATTGGAAAACGTTCTGTTTTGCCGATTGCATAATTCAAAATTTATAACCAGCATTTTGCAGCCAAAATAGCCTGTCCGAGGTCAACCTAGCCTCAATACGTTTTCGGTCAGAATGATCCGAAAGTTGTCTCGAAAGTTGTTCATTATAGCATGTCAAAATTTTTGCCACTTGGTGGCGAAATCTCAGTTTCAAACTCAAAAATTAGAATTTACGGCTCTAGTCAATACTAAGTTAAATTAACTTTAAAGGCACTAGACTCCAGTCACTAGAGTCTAGTGCCTTCAAAGTTAAATGCCCCCATGATTTTATATAATAAAGTTGTAGTTTACAAAATATCCCATTTTTCGTCGGGCAATTCACCGCAAAATGTCACTTAATGTTTAATCTGAAATGTTGTGATCTTCAAAATTTGCAGAACCTCGGACACCCTAAGCCAAAAGAATAATTCCAGGGTTTTTTAGTTTTACTGCTATCTCAGTGTGTAAACTTCAAATATCATCACGTGACAATATATTCAAGATTAAATTTTCAAAAAAAGTTTGGCGTTCTTGCGTTACGGACTGTAAATAATCTCCATCTAATTTTTTCCAATCAATTGTTTGAAAAGATCTTTTTTGTTGTTTTTGTTTCAAGTTGTTTACGTAAATATAAAGACTTAACTTCTAATAATTAAGTGTTTGCTGTGCGGAGAGATAAATGAAAATCGAAGACAAACTATTGGCCTTTATAAAAGTACTCAACAGGCTTGTTGGAAAAGTCAATTTGTCTCCAAATACATTATGTGAAGTATAATTTTTTCTGATATATCGATAACTTACCCTTTGTTCTCTGAAATTGAGAGTCTCAATTTTAAAATTCAAATGATGCCATTTCTGACCAAAGAAGTTCTGAATGAAGTTTATCATATTTTTCAGGTTGTGATTAATCGGCTCAAAAAATACAATATGAGTTTTCTCGGTTACCGCAGTTATTTTCTTCCGCTAAAATGATTCCAATCTGATATAGTGATTATGAAGATTGACCAATCACCGTCGAGAAATTTTTCGAAGAACAAACGTGCAGTTATTGAGAAAACTCTGCAAAATAAATAGAAAGCCAATTACAAAAGAAAAAAACTAATTTTTTTAATTTTCTTTGGAAAATTATTAAATACTGAGCCGTTTTTAATTTGAAATGATTTCTTTTATTCTGTGTGAATAATTCTGCCGGGTCTCTCTTGTGGCTGACAAAATTTTTTCCCTGATCATAATTCGCAATATGTTATTTTTGGATCACGTTGATATGCGGCTATACTTCAATGAAAAAGAATACACGCAATTAGTTTTATGCTTTAAAGGTTAATGTGTTATATTTTCAGAAATGAATCAATTTTGATTCTCAAGGTTACGGATAAATCAATTGGAAAAATAACGTTCACTCAATCTTCACAAAAGATATTTGAGTTTTAAAAACGCCTATTTTTCCCAGCACATCACTGAAGCACCCACAATCTTAAGGGTAGCAGCGTGGGGCGGACTGGCGTCAATTTAACTCACGAAATAATTAGTTGGTTTTTTTTTTGTGCTTGTTATACGTTAGCTAAACCTGAATAATGGTGTTCATCGCTCATTAAAATCATTTTTATCTATTTAGGAAGATTGAGTTCAATTTTATTTTATTCGTGGATTTTCAAAAAATTCAAAATATTATTAATTTCACGCATTTTTCACCCAATTTTTTTTTTTTACTAAATCTGTGAATAAAACGAAACAAATCCACTTATACTTTTTCGAGCATGTTTACATATTTTCTGATGTGTTTAAAAAATACATAGACATGTTCATTGTCATTTTTTGTCGACTTTTTTAGAAATGTTATGAAAATTTTAGCAAATCAAGTCAATCTTTATTAACCCTTGTGGAGTATAATAAAAATGTCGGCCAAGCACAGCAGCCAGAATGTGGCTCTCTTGATGTGTCACAGGGCTTTAACGGGTCGTGTGGCATTTTATGTCGTGTCATATAGGGGAATGTTGAAAGTCAATTTTGCATTCGTGCATTCTTTTCTAGATTTTAGATTTTGGGCGTCTAGAAAATGGTCGGCAGAGGATGTCCTTACGTTGAGGATACCTGGCGTCCCGTTGTCTCGTACGAATTTTTATCTCTGCGAAACATGGACAGTTGGCTAGTCATAGTTTGGTCGCTTGTTATATTCACTCATCGGAAAGTGAATTTTAAAGTCAGAAAATTGGTTTGATTGAAAATTTCTGATGTTTGATGGAAGAATGTTTATTTTTCCCCATTTGCAGATAGATGGCATTTGTTCTTTATTTTCGATGTTAACTCTGGTATGATGTACAACTGTGGACATGTGGTTGATTGTTGTTATATTCTTGTTATGGAATAACTCATTTTTTTCAATGTAGGATACTTGAAGTTCGATTTAGTATTTCATTCCTAAGAAGATGTCTGCCCCCCTAGAACCAATAATTTTGTTTAAATTTTAGAAACTGCCTGTTATGTCATGCACAACTACTTCTAGAAACCTGGCTTAACTCTCCAACATTGGATTTGTATGTCCAGTGCCGAGATATTTTACGATGGGAAACATAGCTCAAATCCTGATAAATCACCCACCTCCCGTGAATGGCGGAACAACATCCGAAAAAAATTCAATTAATTTCTTGATACGAAATCTAAATTCTTATAATGTGTATTTAAACAAGATTCCCTCGATCCAGTTTTTGGGTCTTTTTCGTAGATTGTCTAGGTATGCTGGGCCACAATTTGCTCTGTTGTCAGCAGCGTTCAATGGCTTTTTGTAAAGTTCCTGAAAATTCAAGCCGAATCCGGTGTTGTATTGGCGGTATCTTTTGTTCGCGTATGCACACGAGTGGGAAGGTCAATCGATATAATCCTGTTCCTGGATATCTGATGAAATTTTAACAAACTACTGCTGTGGACACGCGTTCGTGCCATTTGGCAGCCATTTAATGAAATTTATTTTTTCGAAATCTGTATAAATTGCGGTGTAATAGGTACTATGACTTTTAAAAATACGCAACATTTGTTTCATATTAAACTCAATTGAAGTCAAATTTTTTTCGTAAAAAGCTGGTTGTTTCTCTATTCATGGAAAGAACCTTCTCTATTAAAGAAATGTTTTTCATTGCGCATATATGTCTCACACACTAATTGCGCTTAACACCGAAATTCTTGAAGTTTATGAATATCGCCCTTTAAAAAATCCCCATCGTGCTCGTGCATGGAAGTTTAATGAAAAGTGGTTTTGAATATTTTGCAGTTAGTTAAGTGATGTGACAAATTATAATATTAGTAATTTGCGAGCATGAATACATCTTATTAGATAGAAGCAAAATAAGAAATTTGGCTTTTTTCTTAAAAGCACTCCGTAGAGGTTTACCAATGATGCCAGATCGCTGTACCTTAGAGTGATTTCGGAGGTAAATTGTGAAGAAAACATGGTCCCATAATTGATCCCAAATTAATCCTTGAAATTAGGTGTATATTCTGGTATTCTTACTGATAACGTTATCAGCGATTAAAATAATTGGACTAGAGGTTTAACTGAGATTTTCTCCTAAGCCGAATTAATTATGTAACACGATTAAAAATTACTTTCGATGCAAAAAGTTCATTTATGAAGAAATTTATTCTAAAATTGACCACCGAATTGACCGCAAGTTTTCGATGTTGATTTTTTCACCTCAACCGAAGAATATTTGCGTCTTAGAAAACACCAGCTGTAACCCCATTATCGTAATGTTACATGTACCACAAACATTTTCTGAGATATTGTCGGTTTCAAAATAAGAAATTTAATTTGTATTTGAAAATATTAAAGGAAAAAAATCCAATTAGGGGTGATAAATTTGTAATTTTATGAAAATACAAAAAAACAAACTACAAGGAGAAGCCCAACATCGCCGAAAGTTTTTTGGAGTTTTTCGGAATTTTGGGCGTTTAACTCGTAGAGTCGATTTCTGACGACGCGTCGCCATTCACTATATAATCGCATTTTACGACGCTTAATCATTAATGACAAGATCAGTTATAAAGTCATCGATAAACTTACAAACAAAATGACGTTTGTGCGTTTTTTTGAAAATTTAAACTGTATTACAGTACTTATTTTTTTGCAAAATTTTTTGGAATCACGAAATAAAACCTTTGATGGTGATCAGAAAAAATTTTAAGTTTTTTTTCATTACACCTTAGCCCAAAAATGATCACGTGACCGTAAATTCAAGAAATAAGGTTGGCCAAAATAGTACTGTTTGTTTTCAAAAATTGCTTAAAACACTTTTTAAAAATAGTGAAGAGCATCTTCAGAAGTTTTCAAGATTTTTTTTATTACGGCAAAGTCCAAAAACAATCACGTGACCTTCAAATTAAGAAATAAGGTTTTTGGTTCAAGTACAAAAATAGTACTCAAATTACGCCGAAAAATATTGAAGGCAAATAAACACATAATCTAAGAATTTTGAACATAACGGCATTTCTCAAAAACGTCACGTGATCTTATTCTTCAAGAAATAAGGATTGATTAATGACATATTCCAAACCTTATTTTCCAATTATTTTGTCACGTAATTGTATTCGGACTTTGCTGTAATGAGAAAAAAGTCTTAAAAAGTTTGAAATTTATCAACAAATTTTTTTGACGTAATTTGAGTACTGTTTCAAATTACCGTATATCGTGTTACACGAACTCAGTGTTACTCTGATTTGTGTATCGTATATAAAATCACCGTCAATTTCAGAGAATCGGAAGGGTCGACTTTTTGATGTAAATATTAGTAACTATGGGTCAATTTTGTACTGAAAGGTCGCAAGAGAGCAAAAATCCTCCTGTAAAATCTCATAAATCTGACCCTTTTTTGCTCTCTAGTGACCTTTTAGTACATAATTGACCAATATTTTTATCAGAAAGTCGACCCTTTTGATTATTTTGAGGGTACTTTCAACTCTCTACGATGAAATGAAATTGAGCTTGAACTTCGACAGGTCATTGTGGTTGACCTGGTGGTCGCTTTACTATAAATCGGAAAATCCTTAACCGGAAAATTCTTAACTCATGTTTGCAGAAAAAAATAATGATAGCTCTTAGTTAGATGGATTTTAGAGCTACAAAACTTAAGGCATGAAAATGTGTCCTTCAAATCAATTAATCAATATTCTACAACAATTTAAGAGTCATTTTCCAAGAGAATTTTGTTGAAAACATATGATTATTTTTGGACAGAGCGATAGAAAATCATTTGAAGTTTACTATGCCGTAATTTAAAATATAAATAAACGTTTAAATGCATATTATTATTGCACTTTTGTGTGTAACTGGCGGTCATTTTCGTGATTTTTTTTCTTAACCCCATTAAATGCGGTTTTATTCGTTTGAAAAAAATGTTTTTTTGATTGGTTATAGTAAATTGGCTGAATTGTATCCGTAGATAATAAAAAATGTAAGTTAATAATGAAACTTTGCTTTTATGGCTCGATTTATAAGAATGGCGACGCGTCGTCAGAATCGAGTCTGGGTTCACATTCATTTCTAAAGTCTACGAGTTAACAATTGATCCAATTGGAGTAAATCACTAAAATGCGTAGAATTAAGTACTTCACCAAACGCATACAAAGATAAATGCAAAAATGTAAATTTGAGAAATTCGATTTAAAAAAATGACGTCATTCATGACGCACTAAAAATGATTTGTAATAAAAAGCTCAAAGGCCCACGCAATTTGGCGATATGAGCACTCGAAGTATTTCAGCTGAAATTCGTGAAATTGCTTAGGTTTTTTTCTGCGATATTGGCAAATTCGGCGATATGGGGCATCCCCTGTATTTATGTTTGTTAACTGCCTTAACAGTAACCCTCACTCAAAACCTGATCATCAATCAATCGAATTCTGATGCTAAAATGAACAAGGAAAATTAAAACACAAACCTATCATACTGTATGATTCATACAGCATCAGAATACTATTTCAAGGAGCCTCAAAAACTGTAATCATGTAGCAAAAACTTACTGCAACACAATGTGATAGCAATTCGTATGTGTTGCTTCTAATTATGTATTGTTCTAAAAATCTTTGAATAAAGTTTTAAAATTATCGAAAAAAACTCCGATAATCGGAGTTATAACTTCCAGACTAAAATAAGTGAATATTTAACTATACCGCCGAAAATTTAAATTATATAAATTTAAACGAATATTTTCAAATAAAATGCCTGGGTCACGCTCTAGAGGTAATTTCATTGGTCTGTCTCGATTCTCATCCGGCTATGACCAGTCTCATTGGTCAAAGGATCTAACTGGTTATGAAACTATGACCAGATTTATTTTAAGGCAAATTTGAATGTCTATAAAGAATTCGGTCTTTTCAACCGATTTAAAAAAAATATTTATTGAAACGGGAGAAAAAAAGCATAATATCTTCCTCCAGTTAAAAAACGTCAATACTTCAACAAATAAATGCAATTATTCTCAAAAAAAAACTTCCAAATGTTTTCAGCCAATATTTTCTCTTACTTGATGAATAATTACAGTATGTGTTTTTTTTTCGTGCGAACAAAAAGTAAACAAATTCGGTTGAGAATCGTGCCCAAATTATAGACATACTACCCCGGACACTTGAGAATCGCTGTTCGCACGAAAAAACAAAACACATACTGTAGAGTCAAGCAAAAATCGTGCTAAAAGTAAAACCATGCAAAGCTGTTTGTCGGTCAAAAACGCAGAAAAGAGATCTCCTTACCAGTGGATCGGATTTTTCCACAAATTTCCACACAGGTCGGGTCGGTCGCTTTTTTTTTGAAATTTTCCGGCGGGTCGGACGCCGACCCGATACTTTTCGTCAGGTCGGAAATTTTTTTCGACCCAGGTCGGGTCGAAGGTCGGTTGAATTTTGTTCCAGGGAAGTTTAAAGGGGAGTGAGTTCGATTTAAAAAAAAAATTGGCTCGTTATTAAGGGGGGAGTGGGCTCGAGTTTAAAGGAGAGTGGGCTCGATATTAAGGGGGGGGATTGGGCTCGATATTAAGGGGGAATCGGCTCGATATAAAGGGGGGAAATGGGCTTGATATTAAGGAGGAGTTGGCTCAAGCGACTTATTAACAATTTCACATTACGAAAAAAATCGTGGGAGGTCTTTTATTAAAAGCGCTTGGAAATAACGCGGATATAAATAACGCGAATATTTATAAACATTTAAGAAAAGGGCATTGAAGATTGACCATGAGACGAAAATTCTCAGGCATCAGAAGTGGTCAAAATTTCTGTATATAATGCTGCCTTCGTATTTTTGTAAATCATTCGAGATTATGTCGTATCTCTGCAAAAATCCGAAGGTAGGTATAATACAAAGACCAGGGATCGGCATGAGGAAAATAAAAATCATATCGATTTTGATCGTTTCGATGAGCTTATTTTAATGAGTTATCCTAATTTTCAGGCATAGTTTAAAATCTTATCGCTTCCTTAGAGCTGCTATTTTTAGGCAGTCCAAGGAAATTTAATGTCAACAATTTAGGTCCAAAATTTAGATAGCAGGGGGTGTTAAGGGGTCAACCACTGTATTATACCTCATAGATAATTGAATGTGTTATCTGCAAACAGCAAATGCATCATAATAGTGTTACAAGACTTTATAAAACTTGACACTGCGACTGGATTGATGTGCCCCTCAATCAAAAATACCGCAAAATCGAAAGCCTGCCAGAACATGTGGTAAAATTTGAAGACTTAAAAATAGAAATAAATGGTCAGGCGACCATCAAGACAACTCGGAAATTGTTGGACGACCGGGATCAGGGAGGCTGATAAATTTTATAAAAATACCTTGTTCGACCCTCTAAAATCACGCTTAATTTGATCCTTAAGGGGGTAGCGGTCGCAATCTTTCTAGGATACTTTGGGGTGTAAAAATAGCACGAAATTGCTAGGGAACACTCAGAAAGCATTAAATTATTACAAAAAAATCCAAAAAAAAGTTCGAAATTTTCATTTTTTCAGAAATTTTTCTGAGTATTTTTTTTGAAACATTGAAACCCACTTTTCGACAGAAAACTCAAAATATCAAAAAGCTGTGAGCCAGATTTTTTGATCAGTGAAACTCAAGTTTTAATTTGGTGGTACTTTCGACTACATCGCGACGACTTTTATTTTCGAGTTTCACTTCCAGTTCACTAAAATGGCGATTTTCTAGAATTCCACAAAATATTTTAAAATTCTGCACCATCATAATAACAAACATATTTCCATCTTTCTCAATTTATACTGCATTCTGAAAATGTACCCACCTAGGAGAGAGAGATTTTGTTTTTTTATTTTTGAATAGCGAAACTCTTGAAAATTTAGGCGGTTCTTCGGCAGTTCTAGAAAAAACTAGTTGGACATTAAAAATCCCACCATCATTTACCACCATAAGTGTGTTTCCGTGGTTCATACCAAGTTTGAGTCTAATCGGTTGCAAGGCTCTAGAAGAAAGATATAAATTTGAAAATTTGGTTCAGGACTTAGATGGTGGTAACCAGGGGTCGACCAAAAATTATTCTGGATAAATTATTATTGTAGATTAAAGGATCGAATCTAACCAAATGGTGTATTCAAAGTTCGAAGCAGTTTAGTATTCTGGTATAGTGGAGTACAAAAGTAGCATTTGCGACGCTACCCCTTAAGTTGGACTCTCGTGCAATATTTGACAGATACCGATATGGCTTTGAGCAAAACTTTTTCACTGGATTGATATATTCTTCCAATATATCATCAAAGTGATGATTCATAATCCAGGCAACTTTTTGTAACTAGCGAATGTTCTGCATTATGCTTTTTCAAGAACAATTTTGAGTCGAATTAACTTTTGCGAATCGAAAATTAATGAGAAATTGGGAGAAAGTTCCAAACATAATGGCGTCTTTTTTGAAGGTCAATGTGAAGGGTACTATCAGTTGCAGCGAATGTTCTCAGAGATGGCTCATCCGATTCCAGAAATTTTAATTGGATCTGACAGCTAAAGAGTTCTTACATGCTCCGGACCGGGTTTGTGAGGAACCAGATGACATGATTTTTTTCATTACAACCTAAGGAAAGGTCAAACACTTGTTCAGAAAATGAACTCAAATAATTTCGATTAAACCTCCTACTTGTCCTCCAGAGAGGTCGAAGTCACATGTCAAAATTAAATTTTAGTCGGAAAAAAATATTTTTTTTTCTAAATTTTAATTCAAAATTAAATTTTCATAATCGAACGCAGAATTCAATGCAGTTTCAGAAAATATAATTTTGATATTTATGCGATGAAAATTAAGCCTCAAAACTCAAAATCAAATTTTCAAAAAAAAGACTATTTTCTAGAATAGTACTTTCGCGGGTAGTAAGGACTCTAACAATACCACATTATTCAAATGAAGAAATTATGCAGTTTAGAAGGTCTTAGGAAAAATAACCTCATTACACATTTTTGTTCAGATTTGCGACGACCACCCCCCTTAAGGAAGTGGTCATGTCTGATTTAATAAAGGCCTTAGAGGCATTTAAAATGCTCCAAATTGATACGGGGTGATAATTAAGTGTACTAAAAACCCNATCATAAAAAAAAAATCGAAATTTTCGCATTTTTTCGTTTTTTTTCCAAGTATTTTTTCAAAGATGAAGTTAAAAAATAACGTTTGCTCAAATTTGACCACTAAAACTTTAAAATATCGACTTGACGTAAGCCAACTTTCTCATCAGTGTTTCACTGGCTTTCCTTTGAGCCTACTTTCGAAATAATCGAAGCACATTTTTTTCGAATTTTTTTTGAAAAATTATATTTTCAAGTCTGCATCGAAATTTGGGAAACTGCAATCCTTCTAAATGCAACAAGGTGTACTTTAAAAAATTTGACCCTATTTTGAAACTAAACCTCGGAGGAGATAGATTTTTAAGCCAAAAATCATGAAAAACGGCCAAAAATCGTCAGTTTATTGGACCGCTAGGAAAATCTAGTCATCGAAATGAAAAAAACGCTCACTGCAAATCTTAGTTTTCTTATTCCACGTATTATGCCAACTTTTGAAAAAATTTCGATATATGGTCTCGGAGGAGATATATTTTGAAATTTCGCGAAGTGACCTCCTGTTACGACTATGTGACGATTGATGTAGTCTTCAAAATCTGAGTTTGACCTTCGATTTCACAAGATAAAGGCTAGGTCTACAAATTGATATTTTTGGAATTATTGCTCAAGCTTCAGATTTTCCTAAACTAGCTCTGGAAAATTGCAAATCATGAACACCCCCTTAAAGTTCGTTTTTTTAACATGGACGAATAAGACGGTGAGATAGCTCGGAAGTGGCACATACGATATTTTTGAAATTTTGGATCATAATATAACTTTTCAATCTTCGTGTCCCTGCAGAGCTGGTTTTTACCGGAAATTATCGGTTCCTAGAAAACCGCTCTAAAGATTCTTGTAAAAACTTCAGGATCGGAAAAAATTATCAAAAATTAAATTCGACGCCGTCCGGGGGTCATATTACACGTTATGGCTTTTTTTTTAATGTCGAAAAAGTTTCGATTTTTTTTTCAAGAAATTTCAAGATTAACCCAATATGGGTATGAAATGAATCCATAAAAAATTCTAAGACTCATGGCTGAAAAATAAAATTCACAAAATTAAGTTTTCTTAAATTTTTATAATGACAAAATTGAATTCTTCGAAGATGAGTCATTATTTCTCGCTAAAACCGAAAGTAGTTGTATGCCTAATATTAAAATTTTTGATGTTTATAAAAATTCTCCATTAAAATTTGAACGATATAACATGTGTTGCAGGTACTGCTGTAAACTCGTCTGTGGTGATAAATCTGCCGAACCTAAATATACTGAAAAAACTACCTTACAGTTTATATATAAATCAAGACTTTTTTTCAATAAAATAATTCTTCTATTCACTTAATTCTTTTATTCTCATTTATATATTTTAGATGCTTGATTTTGATGACAGCTGATGAAACAGGCGATTTTGTATATCGGCGACGCAGCAACAATTATAGACAAGACAGAGCAAAAGGTGCTGAAATTGGAAAAACACAAAAACCTTCAACAACTGTGCTCATTAGTCAAACAAAATTGAAAATGCAAAATTGTAAAGTTGAAAAAGCGCCGCGGTTACGGCACCTTTTACCATTTTGAATTAATGAAATCATGTATTGTTACGGAATGTTGGCGTTAGAGCAGATAATAAGATTGTTTTGCGATGCAATAATTCCTTCGTTATTGTTCCATGATTTATCAACTGTAAACTACCATCCGATTTTTAAAAGAAATTTTTCAAGAAACACCATAGAAACTAAACTAAATTATGCAAAAAATTTGAACAAATCAGACCAAGGGTTTTATGATATTGACAAGTACGATATAAATTCATTCGATATCGGTAAGGTCGATAATTGTCCAGGAATAGAAATTGGACTTTTATTTGAAATCATTCATAAACCGGAAATAAAATGCAAATTGTAAAAATTGAAATCGCCGCGTTACCTATTTACTTTGAAATAAATGGAAAGATGTATTTTTTACGGTATTTGGCGTCAAAGTAGATAATACGAATTGTTTTGAGGATGCACAAAGTGTTTGCGAGGATCTAGTCTACTATGTCTGAATTTATCCATATACACTTCCGATTTGTAAAAAAAATTATTCAAAAAAATCATCAGTTATGTACTAGTAATTATAAAACTTCTTGACAACTCAGACCCAGACGGGTTTACTGATATTAACAATTAACGATATAAATTCATCGATTATCGGTAGAGTCATGAAATGTCAGGAATAAGAAATTGACGCTTATTTAAAATCACTAATAAACCGGAAGTGAAATGCCAAAATTGTAAAAATTGTTAATTCCGCGGATGCCCTAATTTACATTTTGTATTAATGAAAAATGTATTTTTACACCAATTATTGGCCGTCAAAGTAGATAATACGATTGTTTTGCGATGCTCAAAAAACATTTTGGCCAGATCATGTCGCGATGTCATAATAATAATCAACTATCTACCGTCCGATTTGTTGAAAGAAATTATTCAGAAAAGATCATCAGTTAGTACTGGTAGTTATGCAAACTCTTTAGACAAATCAGACCCAAGGGTTTATGATATTGACAATTACGATATNATTTTTCAAATCCATGATAAAAATAAAACGCCTTATTTGCAATATTTGTGTATACGTAATTAAAATTATTTGTAAAGTCTGATTTTAAAGTAAATTATTCGTCATTTTCTGAACATAATAATTTGAAATCAGTAATAAATTATTACTAATAATATAATCCTTTCATCAAATTTAATGATAAAAAAAGACGCCTTTAAAGAGATAATTTTGACTTATTAGCTTCACGGTGCGCATAAAGTATCCGATCCGATCACATATCCAATCAGATCGGACATTTTGTGATCGGATCGTTTCTGCTCGGAAGCACATTTCAAAATTTGAATATCGGATCGGACCAGATTTGAAAAAAACGTGATCGGATCGGAAAAAAGACCGATCTGATCGGTTTGCTCGGTATTTCCGAGTAGATATTTTAGCTCGGACGCCAATCCCTGGTGTAGACCAAGGATTTTAAGCGATGGGTGAGAGAAGAGGCCGCCTGGACGGGTTGTTTCTCAGTCTAGTACATTCTTGCTCGATTTGTGTTCTCTCTCTAAGCAGGATATATGCGCAAAAGAAATTATGTTCTTCACAATTTGAAGTTCACATTATTTTTTCACCAAAATTAAAAAAACAGATCATATACAGTGGTTGACCCCCCCCCAGTTTAAGCCCCCTCCAATTAAAACCTCCTGACCACTTTTTCAGGCAAAATTTTTATGTGATTCGGCTTTTGAAAACGACTCATCCGAATAAGTTTTTCGATCGCTGAAACTGAGCACACATATCTAGTGAATAATAAAATAACTATAAATTGTCAGAAAATCCGGTCGGGGATGCATCCCTTTACAAGCCTGCTATAAATGGCTCAACATTATCCCTAAAAAATCTTTGAAATTGAATAAAAATTCGAAACTGGTAAGATAAATCACTCTGATTAATATAATTTCTATTTCAGGTTTTATCATATTTTTCTTTTGAAATTTTACAGAAAGCTTAACCCTCCAAAGCATAGAAAAAAAAGTTCCGCCAAGGCATAATAGGCTATTTTTTAACGTTGTAATACAGAAAAACCCTCTATTTTTAACCTTTAATTTTCTTCCTGTATGATCAAGTTGAAGAGTTAACTTTCGAAAAAAAAAATTTTATATATTCATAATTTTTTTTTATATTATTTTTTATATTCTATCAATTTTTATGTTTACATTCTAGACAAAACGTTGAAAAGCAAGGTTAATTAAACAACCGTGAGACGCTCCTGTGTAGGCTCCCAGGAAAATGTATGGTTATCTGAATAACTGCGCAAGGGCGCTCTGTTTCTCATAACTTTTGTCTGATTGACTCTATTCTGTTGTGAATCAAAACAAATTTTAAAAATAAGTTCAAAAATATTCCATGAAAAATACGTATTTTAGGATAAAATGCTCTATTTCTCTCGATTCTAATGAAATATTGAATTATATACAATATTAAGGCAACATATGGTATAAAGATACCACTCTGGCATGATTTTTCACATAATTATAGTATTTTCAAACATATCAATTTATATCATACTATATCGAAATAAGATTCTTTGACAAATTTTCACTCCAGCAAAATATTTGTTGCTCCACGAATCTGTCCTGAAGCGTAATTTGGTCTTGCAAAATTGTATCTCAAAACATTTTCCTAAAAAACTGGCTACATTCTCTTATTCATTCAAAAATTCGGATCAAAGTATTTCTTCAGAAGTAATACTTGAGCGAAAAATCGCCCTTTAAATATAAAATCTTTTCAGATTCACAATTGTTAAATTTCAAATGTATAATGGAGGAGAAGTTTCTGCCGATCAATTTTTTTCCATCATTTTGGCTGATTAAA
>SCLH01001347.1:7689-45212 GCA_004367855.1 Oikopleura vanhoeffeni
TTTATTATAAAATCTTTATCAGTAAAACGGTGACAAAAAATGTCAATGTTTTATCAAAAAATTTCTTAAAACCTGAGTTTTTTAAAATTTTCTTATTTCATGAAAAGTTTGGTCGCTTCAAATTTGATAAATTATATAAACTGTTTAATATTTATGCAATTTTTTTGATCGCAGCATTATTTTCCTCTACATTACTATGGAAAACTTGTTGGAATCACCCGCTCAACACTTGGTCTGTCGAGTACACTGGTCATTGGTTTGAATGAGATTGAAAAAACTTTCAGACATCCTGGATTCAATGCAATTCTTATAGGACTCATGATACTCAATGTTTGTGGATCCGTGTTTCCGTTTTATACAATGTTTGAAATTCGAAGAAAGATGAAAATTGGAGCAAATTCGGCTGTCTATGAAGACTAATTATAATTTTGACAAACTGTGTTGTTAATTCTGAGCTTAGAATATTTTGTTTGTTCACTTTCTACATAAAAATTTGAAAAACCTTGTTTTGAAATCCGAACATATTTAGGTTGAAAAATTAAAGCGTTTCAAAGAAAATTAACGTGAATACGAATATAAAACCACTTTCAAATCTGATCAGTCAATTTTCAGCCAATCAGACATGGTCATTTTATCCAACATTTTTCCTGGATCTTGAAAATATTCCGTAAAAAATGTTCTCTGCCCTTTTTTCGTCACTTTTATAGATTTCCAATGCGGAAACACTGTTGACACTATTAACCGCCAAGTTTAAATTCATTGGCCAAGTTTGTCTTGGATTAAACTGTCAAAAAAATTGCGAGAAGCGTAGCTTGACTTGTTGGGCTTGGCCACAACTTTGAAAAAGCAAGCCGAGCAAATCCAAGTCAAGCCACAAGTTTTAAGAGGATTTTTAGCAGAGCCACAAAAATTTGGTAGCTTTTGAAGGTCTGCTGATTAAAGATATTTTTTTTTTTTACTGATTGAAAATTTTATTAAAATTTTTGTTTTATAAGGATACAGTAAAAGTGTTATTTACAGTAAGAAAGTTGTTACAGTTGAAAAAAAAGAATAATCTAAGTTTTTAGTACAGAACAGAAAGTCACTCTAAACAATAAATATTAAGTATTTATTTATTTATAATTAACATATTTGCAATGGCCATGTGAACTTCATTCTCTTTGCTGTATCCCTATTATTAACATTGATTTCAAACAAAATGATATGTTTAATTTTGCCCATCTTCCATTTCATTGCAATCCAAGCATTATTTTTAAACTAATGGCACCCACTGTTTCTTCCCCGTCAACTCCTATCTTTCCTATCAGCTAATTCAACAAGTTGCTGTTGCCGCATACATTGGTTCGATCTGGTTAAAATTGTGAAGTTTTTACTGGTGTAGCTGCATTTAGTGGCACATTTTTTTTTTTTTTTAAAATGACTTTTTGCAAGATTCACAAGTTTTATTAAATATATATTAATTAGCTTAAAATAATTATCTGGAATTTTAATTTTTATCAAAACCATTATCCCCTACATTTTCAGTCAAATAGACGTTGCATAGTCTTTGTGAAAGTTTTTTTTTAAGTCTACTTTAAAGAGAATCCTTCATAGACTTTATTGCAACTGACGGTCTACTTTTGATTTTTATACTATCTTTTTTATTTCTATTCAAAAGTGTCATATCCAAATGTTTCTGAATCCAGGTATGAAATTTGCCTCATTGATTTGCACAAAAAATGTTTTTATGGGTATTTATGAATGTTGCAAAGTTAGATTAATAGTGTTAACGGCAAAGACGATGGAAACGTTTGTCTATGAAAAAAGAACACATAGTAATCTTTTCTCCTGTCAATAAATATGCAATTTTTATCATGGATTTTCACATTAAGAATTTCTATAATGTGATGTAAATCTGGTTAACCATACATTTTAGGTTTTTTTTTTCCCAGATTGCAAGAAAAAAAATGGGTAGAATAAAAATAGGGAAAATTTTTCATTCAAGCGATTATTAATGATTTTAAGAGAAAAAAATAAAAAGAAACAGTCATTCCCGCGGGAGTGTACTTATTAATTTCAAGATCATACATATATTTCTATTTTTTTATAAGCTCAGATTTTTCGTTTTTTCAGATTATCAAGCACAAAATAAGATGGTAATTTTTTTCAGAAAAACCCCCATAGCTCAGCTTTACACTTTCCAATCACAAAAAAAAGTATCAAATTAGTGAAAAACGGAGAGATGGTCCTTACATTGCAGCTTTATCTTATGCTTTCCTGCATTATGTACAGTTTTAGCATCATACAGGGTTGACTTCTTTGTTAACGAAAATTGCACTTTTCATCTTTAAATTTGTTATTGTCTTTTTTGTTCATTTTCACTTATGAATGTATTTCATGATTTTTACAGATTTTCTAGAACTGTTTTCGAGTTTGAAAATATGAAAAGAAAACATAGCCCAAATTAATTTCATTACAGAATACAATTCTTTACTTTTTGCAATATAAAAGTAACTGAAAACAAAAAGAAGTCTTGTTCTTGCTTTCTACTTTTTTGTCTAAATATCAGAGTGTTTCTCAGCATTGCAATTTGATCATACGTACTGCTAGAGGGATAGAGAGTTAACTATGCGGAGATTTGTCTCGCCAGTTCCCGTTCCTGATGAGTATCATTTGTTGGGTTCAAATAGCCGGCTGCTATCATCAATTGCAAAGTTCCTGATGTTCCTTCCAGGAAGACTTCCTCTGACAGATGCACTTGCCGTCCAGGATCTTGGAATTTCAACTTTTTTTGCAGTAAGTTAACAAATCTCTATATATTTTTTTTCCCCACTACCCCCCTACTTTCGATTTTTCATTTGCAAATATTAATAGAGGTCAATCTTAGTGGAGTATTGTATGCAGTGGTCTATTTCAAATATCCTAGGAGTCATAATCTGTTCATTTTTTTTCCTCTCTCAGTACTGAACCATTAAGATTGACTTATTCTTTGACAAAACACCAGTTAAGCTGAGCTTCAAGGACAAGATTCAGATCAGCCAGTCTGTAGAGCCAGCCTTCATCCCGTGTTTATTTTTTGTCAGTTTTTCAAGTTGAGGATATGGTGGTTCTTAATTTGACATATTCTCGCTAAAATGACAGCCGAATAGGGCCCGAGGATATAATTCAGACTACCCAGTTTGTAGAACTAGCCTTCAACCTGCGGAAAAAAAAACTTTTTACTGCAGAAACTTTTTTTTTTGTATGACCACACTTCTTCACACATAAGCAGCACAATAGCCACCTAAGTCAAAACGGAAAATCTAACTCCTCCAAGGCCCCATTTCGAAACAAACTTTAACTTTAACATAATCTGTATAACCAGCACACAAAGTTTCTGTTGGTAAGTTTTTGTCGATAAGTGCTATATTTATTCTCAAATACGTAAAAAACCGGTCAAAAATACCGGGGTCTTTCTTTTGACTTTCTCTCTCTCTTCCTAATCGGAAAATTCATCTCCTACTTAGGTTAAATTTCAAAACTTGCTCAGATTTTTGCAAAAGTCAGCTATAAACAAACTGAAACTTTCCTTGGGCCGTTTTTGTCAAATTTTGACCCAAAACAAAAAATATGAATTTTTCAAGGTTTATCAGAGAGAATCTCCGAGAGAGAGAAAAAAAGAGAAAAAATGTTTTTCGATTTCCTCGAAAGTAGGCTCAAACCAATGCTGAGGAAACACTGAAGAGAAAGACGGCTCACGCTAACCCGACATTATCTTTATTTTTTATAGATCTGTGAGCCATTTCTGGAACGCTCAATCTCATTCCAAAGAGTTGTCCATCGAAAATTCTGGGGTGATTTACGATCTGTTCCAGGTGAACCTCATGAAAATCCTCTTTTTGCAACTCCAACTGTCGATATGATCAGAAGTGACAGATTGATCAGAAAGTTGCAAGTAACCGATGGTCTAAAACTCTTGAACCGTCTTTTTTCATTGCTATCAACATTGTTTTGTACCTCCGAGAAAAAAGATGAGCGTCTCATTGCATTCAAAGGTGGGATGAAGAAGATTATAAAAGACTACCTGGCTAGCATGGATTTTCATAAGACAAAGGATGATGTGGCCTTTACCCCAGTTGCAATGTTAAATGTGACTATTCATTTGGTGCGATACATGCGATTAAGTTCAACTTCATTCTTCATATATATAATATAATTTCAATTTTTACGATATTTTGCAAATCAACGAATAAATTAGAACGAAAAAGTGATGAGATGGAATTTTTGATTTTCGACTTTTTTACTCTCAAATTTCACTTAAGCGCCGATTTTGCCAGCCATTCAGATCCAAACTATATCTTTTTTTAGACGATTGTTTTAAAATGAAGCTATTTTTTCCGAATAAGGTAGACAAACATAATGCAAAAAAAGTGATGGGAACGATTCTTTTTTGAATAAAATTATACTATGTAATTTCTTTAACATTTTGTTTTTCTCTCTAGTGCATTGGCCTCATCCTGGAGAAGAACAAGCTCTTTGCAATCCCTGACTATTTTGTTGACTTGTTCGAAATGAAGCCCATTATCAAGTCACCAGTTGCAACTATTGAAAACCGAGAGATGTCAGTTTTTTTGTATTATACGGATTGTGTGGGCGATATCTTGCATTACTATCTGAAAATGACCCAGTTTACTGTGTTAGAAGGCATTCAAGGACCGTTTTACAAAAATCTAGCTTTCCTTTATTCAGTTTTTATCTTTTAGATCTCAATTTATTGTGAAAAGGAAAAAAAAAGAGATCATTATACTTTTTCTCTTTTTACTTCCAATAATAAGAAATATGCACTCTGAATTTTGGTTTAATATTTTACTTCAAATTACTAGAAAGAAAAATAGTTTTTTAATTTTACAGAATCCATTTCATATTTTCTTACAAAATTCTGAATTTTTATTCACATAGTTGATTTTCATGCTGTTTTTGGACCATAATTCCATTTTTGTAAACCATTGATTAGTTATTGCAATTTTAAACAAAAATTTTGAGCTGCTATTAACTCCCATCGATACCATGCCTACTGGTGGAACCAATGGCCGGGCTTTTAAGACTAGAGTAGCATATTGCAAGGATTACAATGGCTCTGCTTTTATCACCGAAATTTTGACAAAAGTTACCTCTCTCGGCTGGGAAGGTGATTATCGCTGCGACGCTATCGATTTTGACTACGTTAAGGACTACGGATTGATGCTCCCCTGTGAAATCGTGAGTCACTTTTCAGCTCAAACCCCAGATAAAGGAGAAAAATTGATAAAACCCATTTTTTATTTTTGAAAATAGTTTTCACTAGTTTTTATTGCAATATATTTAATTATAATTATAATTTTTAACTGATTTAGGTTTTTCCTAAATACGCAGTTTCTGAATGCATACACCCCCTCCCCCATAAGCGTGACAGATATATCATTAAAAAAAAAATAGAAAAAACAATTCCAAATTTCATATATTTTTCCATTAAAAATTTTTAAATTGTTTAATTCCTATTTTCATCACTTCATTTCTCTTTGAGTTAATTTATAGAAGAAGTTCCTTTTTTGACATAATTTGAGTCTATATCCATTATAGCTAAATTTATAATTTATTTTCATACTAATTTTTAGGAGAAGGTCCCTGTTGTGGACAAGTCAGTAAATTGCAAGCCTTCCGATTTTAACGGAGGGGAAGCTGAGCTAGACGATAAGTGTCACAAACTGGATTTACAGAAGATTGCAATCGGTGATGAGTTGTCTATTAGCATTTCAGGTGCTTGTTCTACATCTAGTTCATCAGAAGCTCCTTCAATCGAATACGCTGAAATTGCAATTAACTCCGATGAGATTTTTGATGACTTTGTGCCCAACTTTAATCCAATAACATCAGTTTTTGTTAATGGAATTGAGTACTATAGACGCATTGCAAAAATTATTATTTCCCATGTGGAGAAGGAGACTGCATCGTCTGGAAATAACAGCTCACAATTTTTGCCAACCTCAGTAATCTGTGCGAATTTTGAGATTGCAAATCCTCTTCGCCGAGTTGAGTTCCTTTCGCCAGAGTACCAGCTTTATTTGTCAAATCAAACCCCAATCAAAACTTACTCTGAAAAGGAGCTAATTTTTGAAAACAGACAAATATCCATGGAGGATTGCAAACGAGAGATTATGGCCAGACGCGATTTTTTCTTTTGTGACAACGTTGCAACTCGCGGGGATTTGACATTATTAAATGAGCTGCAAAATTGCTCACTTATCACCACCTGGTGTCGCACCCCTGGATATAACATCCTTGCTAATGTCCGCTGTGATGACATAGAATGCAAAACAACTGGTCCCTGTTTGGTCAAGCATGGTGTCTTAGATCTTCATAATTTCTCAAGGTAATAGGAAACTTCCCCTTTACCACTAAATTACCACTAAATTTCAAAATTCACTTAAATTCCTGCAAGAACCCGTCATGCCCAAACAGAAACTTTTGCTGTGGCGTTTTTGTCAAATTTCAATCCAAAAACAAAAAATATGATTTTTTTTTCATGGTCAAAAAACTTTTTGCACCGAATTTCTCAAAAATAGGCTCAAAAGAAAGACGTGTAAATACTGAATGTTTAACTTCAAAAGAGCATAATCATTATTTTAATAATTTCAATATTATTTTTGTTTTAGGTGGGAATCACTTTTGTTGGTCAGTCATATCATCTCAAAACTGGTTAACAATCGACCTGTACTATTGCATTCTCGAACCCTACCACCTGTTGCCTCAAATCTAATCAATGAGATTGGAGATGAGAATGATGACAAAATGTACTTGAAATATTATTCAACTGACTTTGCAAAATTCGGAATGTATGATGATCAGCCATTTTTTCTGATGGATCCATCCGGACTGGCACCAGGAAGATATTTGCTTGTATCGTGTGGTTTTGGAAGAGCTCACATCAGTGGACAGGTGAGAATACTTTTGCAATTTATCAGTTGATGTTTATCCAAAATTCACTTACTCAGTTCATTCACAAATTTCTGGGTAGTCAGTACAACCATTTTTATCGGCCTTCGGCCTATTTCAGACTCATTTTTGCACACTTAAAAAAAAAAAACACTTTTTATATATTCGAAAAAAGAAGAAAAACAAAGAAAAATTTAACTTTTCTGATTTTTTCTTCTTTGTTTGAAAAAAATTCAATTCAAAACATCTAGCTCCCTGCAGGTTATCAGTTGGCGATATCCTTAATTTTTATTTTTAATTGCTGGTTATATACAAAGAGATTATCTTTATCGGCCTTTGGCCCAAATATGATTTTTTTTTTTTTTTTGCAAAACATGCCCCTATATCAATCTCTATTATATCATTCCGTATTAAGTTAGATAGTCATGGATAAGAAAAAAATTTATTTTAACAAATATAAAGTGCATAAAAAATATGATAATTGCTTTATTTGCATAGGACAGGATAGAATATCATATCTGAAACGACAAAAGATTGAAAAAACGGAGCAGTACTTTTTTTTTCATTATTTCCCTCCTTTTTTTTTTTGAAGTACAAAGATTATCATATAAAACAATATAATTTCTGTTTTATTTTTAGATCGAGGGATTTCCTATCAGCAAATTCCTGATTGCAAGTGTGCTAAGCAAGTTCGGCATTCCCTTTTTCAGTGTTGTGAAAAATGGTTACCTCGCTATCAATGTTGCAAATGTTTCGTTAGATCAAAGCCATATTTTGATGAAATATACCGCCTTCATTGCAATTTTTAATCCAGTAACCAGACGGGCTGGATTAACAAAAGGTTGGTTTGATGCAGCCTACCCCGAGGGATACTCAAAATCTCAGTGGACATTCCCAATTCCCCCTGATATTAATGATTTTCTTCATTGCAATGATCAGCGGACACATTTTTTTTCCGGTTCAGAGCATGACTCACTGATGAAAAAGGCAAACGATCTCTTGAACGAGACAAACCGTGACACTTGACTTTCACCCATCACTGACTGTTTACGTTACCATCATGCAAGAAATCGCATTATTGGTAACTTGAGCAATATGTCTCAAAAATCCATCGAGGACGAAATTCATCGAATCGATCCTCGCATAGTTACGTTTAACTCATCCTCCCCATCTATTGCAATTGACGGTATTATTTGCAAGATGGTACGTTGTTTCAACCAGGAGTGTCAGAACAACCTAAGTAATTCAGATCAGTTTGCAATCCTGGTTCAGAAGTGGAAAGACACCGATGAGTTTAAGAGCTGTCATTATAGTGCCTGGGTATCGGCTGAGGAGCACGCACCAGCGCAGTCAAAAGGTTAGTTTTACAATTTCACTCTCCTCTTCATATCATTATATTCATGCAAATTTTTATGTCAATTTCAAAAAAAAAAAGAAAAAACATAATAAAAGGAAAGAGAAATGTGATAAATTTGTTCTGTGAATTTCACCACATTAAATTATATATATCAGTTACTAGTTGTGATTTTCTTGCTTAATCCTAGTTTTTAAATAATTCTGCATAGTTTGTTTGTCTCATAAAAAGTTTTGCAAAAAAAAAAGAGATCAGTTCCAAACTGACAATCCCGCAATTATGTCAGATTCTGAGATTCAACTTAAAAGTTGACACAGACTGAAAATCATTTTGCAAATTCCAGATTCATACAGTACTATATTGAAACCTACATTTTTAATCTCCTCAGTCAAGAGTGAGAGAAGAAATTTCTAATCATGAACATACATTTCTCTCCCCTCTCCTCTTTTTAAAATGGAAAAGCAAAAAAGAAACAAAAAAAGGAAGAAAAAAACGGGGAGAGGGGAGAAAGTGACCAAAACAAGCAAAGTACCCACAACTAATTAATCTTTCATAGTTCTAACAGTTTTCTCTCTTTTAGAGAGGAGCGACTTTCTAAGATTCTGCATGGACAAAAGAGGCTTGCAACGTTCCACAGTTCTGAAATTGATGAAGACTTATGGTGTTGAAGTCAGAAACTTCCTGTACGAATCCGACTTTGTAATTGCAAATACTTACATACTTCCACGACCTTACTTCTGCGTTGTTTCACTTAATTACAACTTACCCTATTGTGATGCCCCTCATATGTTTAACGGAGTATTTGAGATAAATCCCATTAATCTGATTAACATAAATGCGACTGATTGCAATGTAAGTCGTATTAGAAATTTTTTGAGTACAAGCATTGTGCATCCCAAAACTGAATAGACCCCTCCGAATCCCCCCCCTTCTCATCTCTGAGAACAGGAATCTGGCTGCAAAAGTCAATATTCTCAAAGTTTTAGTAGTTCAAGGATAGCCAACAAACCTAAATTGCAACTTGCAGATTTGCAATTTTAGGGATACAATTAATTTGCAATCATTTATATCACAGATCACTACTGTCCGGCCAAAAATATTTGCACCACGTGACACGACTCAGGGGCGACAGCAAGGATGAGTCACTGCTTTATATTTTTTATTTTGAATTCTAAAACCACGCCTACTCACCCGCTATCACCCCGAAGTCACATCACGTGTTGTTTACCAATCTCTCCCATAAAAAAAAAGGGGGGAAGAGGATATTATTTTCAAAAATGATGACTCATACTTCCTTTCTTTTTATAAATGAAAAAAAGCAGAACATAAACTCATCAACATTATTCAGACCAACACACCTCCGACTCTTTGATTTGCAACAGAAAAAAGTATATGTATATAAAAGAAAGGAGATCAGTAAACATTGCATCGGGTAGGAAGAGAACTACTGATGTAAAAGTGAGCAGCCTCCGGTGTTTTGTATAGCAATTAACAGCCAACCAGCAAGTTTTACCCTGACACGGTGTATTTTGCAATGGTCATAAATATAACAATGGTTTGTTTTACTCTCAAATCTGATTTTTTTCATGATTTGATTACATATATTTTTCATAACATTTTTATGTACAGTTTTCATATTGCAGAAGTAAATTTTCGAAGGAAAATTAGTTTAGCCTAACTTCCCTAATTTTTAATACAGTTACTACTAAGATTTATAAATCAAATTCTATCCGGACATTTCTCATGTGACGTTATTATTGAGGAGGAAAAAAGAAAGTTTATGTAATAACGGGGGAAAGAAAAACACATAAAAGTATGCGGCTTTCAAAAATTTTTTTTGTTTTTTTGCAAGAAGTAGATTGATCAAATATATAGTAGATACACATGGAAAAAAAGAAAAGCCATTAATTGCAATTTTTTTCCTCCTTTTCAAAAAGAAAAGAAAAAGCACGCAAAAGAGAAAAATGGCTTCTCTTCTAAGTAGTTTATTACATAGTAGAGTCTGGTGATCGTTCGCTTGCAGTTGAGGAACTCGAGGCACGTGATGAAGCTAGAATAAAAATTTCAGGCTCATTTTGCAAAAGTTTTTCCGGGGATATTTCGCTAATTAGAATGTAAAGTTGTGTAATTGTGCTTATTGCATCTTCATATTCCATTTTACATGATGCGTTTTGAATTAAAATAATTGTACTTCTAAGTTTTTTTGCAAAGAAATTAACTTTTGGACCATATGGATAAGTGTTGTTAATACCAAGATCAATTATTCGTGATTTAGTTGGTGTGTTGCATAGGTCGAAATTTTGTGTTAGATTTAAATCAGTATCACCGTTTATGAGCTCATTTATCTCTTTTAGTTCAAAATTTAATTGTTTAAGGTCAAATTTTATATTTTCCAATTCTACGAAATCATTTACTGATATGTCTATATCATTATTTATATCAGTCAGTATAGGAAGGGCCACAAAAACTGCCTCCGAAGTAATCCCCGTATTTTTTTGCAAAATGTCAAACTTCTCTTTTAATGGTTTTATGTTTGTGTTGATTGGTTTATAGCCTTTGCCATAAAAATCATAATTTGCAATTTCATTTTCACACGGCTTTTTAGCAAAAATTATTGATTTATTGCTCTTTTTATGTATTTTTAATCTTTGCCATATCCAGTGGTCATCAGCAAAATTAAGTTCAATATATAGGTCAATGTTGCGAGACCACCAGAAGGGGGTTTGATCAATTTTTTCCACGTTCTGGAGTTTTTTAACACTCTTTTTGCAATTTAAAATCATACTCAGCCAAGAGCACAAAAAGTGATGAGTATTAAAAAATTTGCAACATTTTCCATGAACAGTAGAAAAATTACCTTCCTCCTTTCTAACACATTCTATGATTAATTGCAAAGTGGAAATTTTTTTGTGGCTATTGTGCCAATTTAATTGATCATTACATGCGAGTTCTAGATGATTCTCCAGAAGTTGTATCAAGGGTAATTCAGTGAATCTTCTCATTATTGGTTCTTGAATGTCATTTATTTGAACGAGAACTTCCATGAGACTGATCGCTAGGTGTTCAAAAATATTATTGCAGCCAAATACCAATTTATTTTGATCAATTCCTAATTCACGGACAAGAACTCCAATCAGGTTTTCTGATTTGATCATTTCATCAGATATTGTGGATTTTATATTTAACACTTTCGCAATCTCATTATGTAAATCAACAATTCTTATTTTAATAGGATTGTTTATCATTGTCATGAGAGGTATCTTCAGTTCAAATGGAATCTTGTTTACGGCCTCTTGTTGAGATAGATGTGAACGAAAGTTTTTTGCAATTTCTCTAATTTTGTGCGACATTTCACATTGGCTCCAAATTCTTGATTCTTGTTGATCAAAAATTGGCTGTAGACATTTTGCCATTGTCCCTGCGATTCTTTCATCTACACCACGCAATCTCAGGAACAGGTATGATGATTGTGAGTGGTCATCTATGTGTGCACATTTCATGTTGAGCAAAATCGATTCCCACTCTGATGCTGCTCCCATACCGAGCGAATGTCCAGATCTATTAATAGTAAAAGATTCCTTATTATTGCAAAATAGCGACGGAATTATTTCATTATAATAGAATCCGTCATAATTGTTTGTTTTCATCCCCTCTTGAAAAAAAACTTGAAGAGCATCCAGATTGACGGCAATTTCTAAAATTTCACGTAGGCGTTTATGATCATCTTGCAGGATTCCTAGCTCAAAATTCGATGGTCCTTGACCAGCCAGTCTTTTCATTTGAGAGACGGTTAGCCCAAATTTCTCCATATATTTCTGTTCCCCACGTGATAGTTGAGAAATGTTGTTTTTTTGCAAAATGTACGATTCCTCAGTTTGTTTGTACACAAACCGCATCATTCCATTATTTTGCAAAACAGTAGATCTAACATTTGGGCTTGTGAGAATTGAGAACGGAATTATCACTGCATTTGATAAACATGATGGGACTATTCCTTGCTCAAAGTCTTTTTGAGACATTAGAATCACGCCACCATTTTTTAGATTGTAGAGACAATATTTTGCAATCTCATCAACTGGCAGCTCCATTGTTACAGCATTATCATATATGAATTTTAGGTTGATTCCTAAAATAGATAATAGATGTTATCAATATAAAATATTGTATGGAAAAGGTTTAGGGGTATGGCGGCTTCTATTTAAACTTATTCTAGAAAAAAAAAACCGGCCGCACAGGTTCCCTGAGGTTATATTTTGAAATAAACCTTAATTTCAAAACAACCAGTATAATTAATATATAAAACTTTTGCTGGCAAGCTACTTGTCGATAAGTGCTATATTTATTCTGGAGTACGTAAAAAACCTGTCCAAAATACCGGTTTTTGGACTTTTTGTAATCGGAAAATCTATTTCCTTCTAGGTCAAGATTTCTTAATTTTACTCAAATTTTTGCAACAGCTAGCTCTATACAAACTCAAACCTTCACTGGGGCGATTTTGTCAAATTTCAACCCAAAACAAAAAGTATGAATTTTTCAAGGTCACGAGGGAAAGAAATGGGAAAAAAAAATCTCTTCCTCCCAGAGAAAAAAAACACAAAAAGTATAAAGAAAGACTCCTTCCTCCCCTTTTTTTTGTGCTTTGATTTTTTCGAAAGCAGGCCATAAGGAAAACCGAGGAAGTACCGAAAGAGAGTCGGCTTACGCGAATTCAATATTTTGACGTCGGTATTTTAACGTCGGTAATAAAAAATAAAATCTCTTGAATTTGCGTGTTCCTATATTACCTGAAAATATTTAAAAAAAACATTGTCCCAAGGATATCGATTCTTGGCTCATAAGTGTTTCAGGTATTATAATTGAACGTGATCGTCATAATTTTTAGTTTAAAATCAAAATAGTGATTAGCGGTTAATCCTGTTTGATGAAAAATTGAATAATTAATTCAATTGATAAAATGAGTTATAACCGTTAATTACGGTTATAACTCATTTTACCAATTTATCAATTGAAGTAATTATTCAATTTTTCATCAAACAGAATTTACCGCAAATCACTATTTTGATTTTAAACAAAATATTATGACGATCACGTTCAATTTAAATTATGCTCTTCAGCATTATGCTCTTCAGCCCCGTTGATTCGATAAAATTAGCTTCAGTCTCGTTCTTGCTTGTTGATTTGCCTAAGAATGACAAAAATTTGAATCCACGAGTAAATTGTTTTCCTGGCTTTATTGTGATCGTTTGTTAAAAAATATGAATGCAGCGCTGTATCAGATTCAAATAAGATTTTTTGAGCGAAAAATGAAATTGAATCAAAAAAGTTTTAAGTAAATCAGGTAATTGTTTTAAATTCTTTTTCACAAATTTTTTCAAACGTTTTGCTTTTATTGTTTTTGTTAAATCAAATAAACATTAGAAAAGATCTGGTTATCCTTCAAAATGGCCTGATTTGAACGTTTGAATGCTGACTCTTATTCTAGATAAAAGTTAAATTTAACAATTAGAGTACGAAGTAGCTACGAAGTAGCTTTGAAAGCGCAAACAACAAACTATAAACAGAACAAATTTGAAACTTTAAGATATTTCCCATTTTTTCAAATATTTTTTTGTTATAATCTGACCACTTGAACGTCAAAAAATCGAGTTGAAGTTAGCAAACTTTCTCTCAAGGGTTTCCCTGATTTTCTATTAGGCAAATGATCAATAATTGCAGCTTATGTTGTGAATCAGCTTTTGTTAAAATTTTAACGAAGTTTCAAATTTAACTTTGAAAGAGCTTTTTTCACTGCTGATTGTCAGAATGAAAATTATTTAGATTTAATTATGTATGTTTGTATTTATGACTCGATATAAATAGAAATTGAGGGTCACTACGCCCGTTTTACAGTCTGAATAAAGAGTGCATAGTTTAGTCATAAATATAAAAGGAGACCTTGCAAGAATTTAATGTGCGTAATTCACTGTGTGCGATAACAGCTAGTAAAGTTATCATAGGATCTGATTTTATTGAAGTTGAAAATTAAGATGGGTTTTCGCCTAATAATTAATTAGGTTAAAAGCTTTCCTGCATTATTTTGTTTTCTATTGAATATTTTTTAAGTTTTTAACTCACGTTCAATTCGGTTAACCCTTGGAAGCTCAGCACCACTTAAGTGGTGCTGAAAAATTTTTATCCGCTTAAATCGGATGAGAGAAAAGTCCTGGAAATTTTTTGATCAAACCCAACATAGAGTTTGCCACGAGGAATTCAAAAATGGTAGGTAAAATTTTCTAGGACGTCTCGTTCAAAAAATATTTTATCTTAGTTTTTTTGACAATTTCTCTTAAAAAACTCTAAAATGTGTGCTGTTCAAACAGTTTAAACGAAAGATTAAATATGAGGAACTGATTTTTTAGGAAAGTGTTTTGAGTATCTTTCAAGAAAATAAAAATTAAATATACACCATCGGAACTCTTTTTATTTTTTCGTGAGTGATTATTCTATTTTTGAAAAAAATTCGAAAAAAAGTATGCTTCGATTTTTTCGAAAGTTGGTTCAAATGAAAGCTACGGCAACACTCATCAGAAAGTTGGCTTACGCCGAGATAATATTTTGAAGTCTTAGCGGTTTAATTATAACAAACATTGTTTTATAAATTTATTTTGAAATAAATACTTTTCTATTTAATTTTGAAATAATTGAAATAGTAATACAAATCTTCGACTTCTTCTTCTGTAAAAAAGGCATTTTTCGTCATCGTATAATCAAATCGGCAAAAACTATTTTTTATTACCGACATTATAACGCCCTTTAGCTGCTCAAAACCGATCTAAAACGGAAATTTGCTGAATAAAATTAAACAGATGCTTGATTATTCTCATGCTACGCTAAGCGATCAGCTGGCCTGATCGGCGAAACTTCCTATGGATTCCAGCTTGTGCTAAAAAGCTCGGAATTTTTATTTTAAATAAGGATACATTTTTTCATTCTCAAAAAATGATTTTTTACAGCGCAAACTGTTTTGTAGTTTTAGATCAATCGGGCTGAAATTGTCTTTTGATGAGAAAACAAAAAGTTAGATTAAAAATCTAAAAAAATTGTGAAAGCCAAGGTCAGAATTAGTGAGAATAGAGAAAGAATTAATTATGTTAATCTTTATGTTTTCGACGGCAAGTGAGTGATTAAAACGAAATTTTTGCTGCTCAGTTTCGACAATTTTTTATGAAAAATTTACAAATCTGATGAACTTTTTTTTTAATTTGAGTCTTTTGTCCTGAAATGAGACATTTTGTTCCTTCTCAAAACATATTTTTGACAAACTGCAATTTTTTTTGCGTTTTTTTACCAATCGCGCAGCTAATCGTCTATTTATGAAAAAACGGGAGGAGATAGATTCAAAATCGAATAAAAATGTGCAAGCCAAGGTCTTAATGAGTGCGAATAGAAAAAAAAATGTTTTTGAAAATATTCCTGTTTTCAATGAGAAGTAAGTGATCAAAGCCCAATCTTTGCTGCGCAGTTTCGGCCGATTTGAATGAAAATTTTGAAATCTAATTGATCACCTTGCTGAGTTGGACTATCTTTATAAAATTAAGATAATTCACGGCTTTTTATGATAGGTAGTTTATCCGTAATGAGGGCTCAAAGCCGCCCCACTTAAGTGGTGCAGGAGCCTCTGCCGAATGAATCAATTTGGAGCTTCCAAGGGTTAACTAACCAAGATTAATTTCACGTTTATGTTTCCTAAAATCAACATTGAAAAATACTTATGTCGACTCCTTAACGTTATGGTAGCCGTTGATTGGCTGTCTAGCTGTTCTGCTTTTTTCTTTTGAAACCCAAACAATTTTTTTCGATATTGAAAATAGACATTTTCAGAGTATTCTTTTCGGACTTTAAATGACTTTTCAATCTTTATAATTTGTTTTTTAATTATATTATCTGCCACGACAGAGCATAGAGCAGAGTTCTACTAAGTGACGAGAAAATACATCTGTAAGTTGTCCACTATATTATATAGTCTATATTCGAATACGTTTTATTTTTTTTTCGTGCTAGGAGCCTAAAATGGAAGGTTTTAAACCAGCGATTTAAATTGTCAAAAAATGTGAAAAGTGGATATGGAAACTCATAAAATTATGATTTTCTTAAAGAAGTATGCCGAAAACAAAAGCAGCGAAAAACGGAATCAAGCCGTCAAACAAGTTGGATACTGATATATGGATGAAAATGAAAGACTTTTAACTGGTGTTGATTTGACCATCAAAACTTTGCAGTGCATTATAATAACTGTTAGTTTTATCCCTCCTATCGATTATTTCATTTTAAAATAAAGGAATTCATCTGAAAAGTTCAGATTCAAATCAATTGAATAAAAAACTGTGACCTTGTTCTTCAAATAAATATCAAAAAATAATCAGATATGACTTCCTCAGAATAATAAAACACAATTTGAATAATAATGAACCAATTTTACTTAAAAAAATGCCTTAATAATTAAAAACCCCTTCCCACTTTGCATTTACAGAAATTTACTCTCACATTGTATTTTTAGAAAATTTGGAAAATAATGATAAATTATGATCAACAAAAAAACAAAAAAAACTTCCATGCTCTTGCATGTTTAACGATGCCTTTGGAAGGAATTTTAAATTTTGGCTTTAGTTTTGGTTGGCCAAATATCGCAGAGATTAAAAAAAAATGGGGTTTTTGAATCAAAATGTGATTTCAGTGCAAATCCAACCACAATTGTGAATGAAGTAGTTTATTGTGCTGAAAGAGATAAGCTATTCACGTATGTTCATTGAATTAAACCAATTGATTGCAAGTCATTTAAATATTTAATACCTGTTAATTTAAGAAAAAAACATATTATGACTTTATGACTACTGAGGTCCTGATTTTATTAATATCTCCATTTCACACTATGCGGAAGATTTGAACTCTGTGAAGTAATAATCGTGTATTTTCTGGTAGTGGGGCCAAAATCTTCAGCAAACTCTGAAAATGGGGTATGGCTAGGGTGTTCATCATTAATATAGACTAATAGAAATAATGGGTGGATTGTTCTGAAATTTCTTGGAGGTTAATATTATATGTTAAAATAGAAAAAAAAATTATGAAAATTTTTTTTGGTCATCACGTGATCAAAATATACCGAAAATCGATTGGTGGACACCCTAGGTATGGCTTTGATCCTGCCTCTTTCGTTACCTCAGTTTTCGTTGATATATCGTCTGGTCAATTTCCTTACTCAACGTCATACTTGGGACGTCATGAAAGATAGTGACCAATCAAATCACACAATTTTCTAAATAAGTTGACAATCAAGTGATTTGATTTGTCACTATCTTTTTCGACATGCAGTTTATGACACGTGTGAACTCCTACGGCCAAAACACAGTTTTGTGCCGTTATTATTGAGAAATCATCGCGGTTCGAAAACCGATTCGGGTTTTCGATCGTCATTATTGTCGTCCGTAAAATATAAAAATACCATTTAAATGGTTTAAACTTACTTGCAGGGTACCCACGCAACATTTTTATAAGCACCCATGCTTACAGTGGTACCAAAACTTGTCCCCCCAAGTAGTTAAATAAATTTTTTGATAGGAATCCACAATTTGATTTTTAAAGTGAATTTTTTTCAAAAATTGTTATTTTGCATCATTTCAGTGATTTAATTTAAATCAGATCCTCACATTTATTTAAAATGTTTTTTTAATTTCAAATTCATGTTTTTCCCATTTTTTTTATTTATATATTTTTTCCTGCTAAAAAAATAAAAATATCGTCAAAAAATTTTAAACAACAAAAGTAATGTTAGCTTCGTTTAAGATCTGCCAGAATTAACTATTTCAATGTTTCCTACTTTTTTGATATTAATAGTTGACCGTTTTTATGTCGAGTTCTGAACAAAAAGTTTCGAATTATTTTTATCAAAATTAAAAAAATTCAAATTGAAAAAATGGAAAGTATTTTGGACAAAATTGTCCACAAACTTTGAATTGCTTATCACCATACAATTTTGGCAGACACTGACATGAGAGCAATAAATGAAAAAGTCCATTTTTGTTGGCTTAAAGAAAACTTGGAAGAGCTGAGCGTTGATTCGTCTAACAATATTTTTGAAAAATTTGAAGGAATTTGCCGTAAAAACCTTTTTAAAATCGGTTATATTTATAAATATAATCCTTGCTATAAATAGTGTATAACGCCCCTTAAAATGGACCATTGTGAACGGAGGGATTTAGCCGCAGAAACGCTAGAAAAATACGGCTGTGTTGCAAATTAACCAGATAGAGATACCATTATTAGAGATAGAGACCATTTTTGATTCAAGGGACTTTGCCGCAGAAACCCTGGAAAAAAACGGCATGGCAGCAAATCTCACCACGGACACACTATGTGACCCAAATCTTAATAATACAGATTTAACCACGGACACCCTAAGTGATCCCAGTTTTAAAAATGCAGATTTAAGGGCGGACACCCTAATTTGTCAATTTTTTCTGCCTGAAAAACGGCTGTTCATGATCCAGACGCAAGCGAAACTGCTTATTTGAAAATCGATAAAAGTGATACAGATCACGCAAAAAACCAGTCAATTTTGTCAACTTCAAATTTTTCAGATAATTTATTTTTCGACAAATTTATAAAGTCCAAAACTTTCAGTAATTTCGGAAATAAAATTTCTTATTTTTTTGCTCGATTTGACCAACTTTTGTATCGAACTAGCGATTTTTTTTGATAAAAATCTGGGGGGCCGACGTCAAAGATTTCTTATGACTTCGAGGTTCGAAAACCGATTCGCGTTTTCGATCCTCCTTCTTTTTGTCCGTAAAATATATAAATACCATTTTGATGGTTTCAGCTTACTTGCAGGGTACCCACGCAACATTCTGATAATCACCCATGCTTACACACGTGAGTCAAAACGCTGGCAGTAAGATTATTCTCGATATTAATTTGAATTTGAATTTATTTCAAAAATAAATGTAGCTTTATAAAATTTTACTTCTCTTAAATTTAAGATAACCTCTTCTATTGAGTTACTTTTTTGATGCAATACTCCATTTCACAGAGTTGTTATTTTTTGTGAAAAAAGAAGTATCTGCGAAGTTTTCGGTGGTCGAAATCGTAAGTTCGTTTATATTTTCTCATAAAAACGGATATTAAGGCGACGCAACTTTTCTGTATCGATCAGTTTTGAAATATCGCAATGTGTTATAGTGAGCAGATAGAGTTGAGTTGATCAATCAGGAAAGTTTTTCTTGCTAAAATACTAAAATTAACCTTTTGTTTTGACTTTAATAAAATGCGTGGTCACGCTTGGTTGTTCTAAATCAAGGGCAAACCACCCCTCCTTTTTTAAATCTTCTGTTTCATTTATTTCAATTCGCTTTTCATTTCAAATAATTGTTTTTAAATAAAGTTGTGGACAATTTATTTGCAAAAGTTGTGGGTACTGTCTGAGTTTTGAGTGATGTCAAAGAGATAAGTTGGGAATGCCATAAAGTCACAGATAAATCTCTTTCTAAAAATGGTTTAGAAAATTTTATACGACTAGCAGTTCAAAAGATATTATTTCCTACGTTTTTTATTGATTTTCGCCCAATTTTCGTTAAAAAATCATAGCGTTAATACGACACATAAAATTATAATTCTGATGAGACTCAGATTTAGGAAATTACCTGAGGCTACTCCTGGTACCAATATTTTTTTGTGGTCTTTATTAACAGTTTTATTTATCCTCAAGTGATTTCTCTAAAAACTCGAAAAAATAAAAAAACTCTAGTTTTCGCAAATCATTATATTTTGAAAGGAATTAGTTTGATTTTCAGGTAGAATTGGATACAACGCGACAAAGAGCACATTTTTAAACATAAGACCGGTTTTTTGAAACCTTAAAGTAAACTTAAAGTATGTCACATACTGTATGTGTATTATTATCTTAGTAGTCAACAAAATCTTCAAGATGTTGTTCGTAATAATAGGGCAATTTAGTAATTTTATTTTAATGTTTTTTAATTATGATTTCCGTCGAATGAATAAATGAGAATTATAAAAATTGTATGTTACGCCATCTAGACAAAATACGACGATCAAAGTCTTGTCAAGCTGCTGCAGAATCTAGCTGAAGCTTGATCAGCTTGATATCACGCTGAGTAATCAAGCCTACAGCAGGCCGAAAAACTGAGTTGTCCTCTATTTAATGGCTTAACATCTTGATCAAATAAATTTATTTGTATCCTCAAATACATTTATTTTTATCTTCGAGAATACTTTTTTACCGATTTTCGAAATGTACTTCTTCGGTACAGAAAAATAGGAATTATCATGTTGTATGCCTATGAATAGAGATATTTTCACTCAGAGAAAAGATTCAGAAAGCCGAGGTTTGACTTATTCATTTATAATTTGCATATCACTCTGGAATAAATCTTTTTTGCTGTTAAAAACTTACCCTTTTTTATCGGCTTATATTGTCAAAAAATAATTAAATTTTTGAAAAATTAAATGTTAAAAATTTAAGTCCGACCTTGATCTCAATAATCTTGAAATAATTTTGTACTTTAATTTTTTCTGATTTTTGTGCGTGCACTTTTTTTTCAGACGATTGAGATGAGCTTTTTAAAATCAGAGACTATATTTGAGTAGCCAGTGTTCTATTTAATCTTTTTTAATCATATGTGATTTTGTAAAATGCAGGGTTTCCCGATAAGGTACCTGAAACTCAACCTCTATTTTGTCTTGCATTTATCAAGCACAGTAAATTAAAATTAAAAAAAATATAAGCCTCCAATTTAAGTCTATCCTTGATCTTGCGTCATTTTAATAATGAATATTTTATCGTATTTATTAACTCCGCAATAACACCCAAAGTGGCGTCCCCGAATGGCGTTTTGGGTGTGCGGGGAATTTCAATGGTTTTGGATGTGAGGGGGTTAAAGCGTTGTTTAGCAGATTCAAAAAGCAGTAAATTTCGAACGGGATCAATCAACTATTCTTCAAAAAGTATAATGAGAAATTGAAATGTAACTTTATGGCATTCTCAACTTACCATTGTCCGTTTTGACATGATTCAAAACTCAGACGGACTATCAAATTTTGAAAATAAATTGTTTACAACTATATTTTTAAAGCGGTATAGGCTTAATCCGATAGAGAACAACATATCATATTGGGGCTAGAAACTATTGGAAACTCAGGCGGAGAGCGATAGCAACATCCCCGGAATAATTTTAAAACATTCATAACCAATGATTAACAAAAATGCAAAACAACGCTAAACTGCCCTGGCATGTTTCACGAATCGTGAATCACGATGCCCTTGAGGAGAATTTATTATTTTCGCTTGATTTTTGGATGGCCAAATATTGCCGAGATTATCAAAAAATAAGAGTCTTTATATAATGTTATTTTTAAGGTACTATTTTATGTTGATTTTTTTTTTAATAATAAAAAAATTTCGGTGCTGATACAACAGCAATTAACAATGGAGGTGTTAAGTTTTTCAACTATTCAAAGAAATTGAAAACAATTATTTAAAATCCGGCACTTTTTGAACCAAACACTGATAATCGAAAATTTCTCTTAATTCTACAAAAATTGAAAAATGGTCCGCTTCTGTCCAATTTATTATTATTTTTTTATTCGCTTGCTATTTGTGCTCAGTTTGAGCTATCGAAAAACTTAATTGAATGAGTCGTTTTCACGAGCTAAATATTATGAAAATCTTTGGCGTGATAATGACAAAAACGACCAAAGGGCCCAATAATCGATATAAACTATATCATTTTCCCAACGGAACTTCATCTACACAACGTTAACCATCTTTATAGCGCGTGTTCGAATCTCACTAATTTTGTCTGACTGATTCTCTTGAGTATGATTATAGGCAAGGATGCTTGATATTGGGACCGCTAATATTGCGACATAATTGACCTATTAAAAAATAAATTTTTTATATGTATCTGCGTCTTGACTGTGGGTCCCGTCTGCATTCGGGGCAGAGATCCATATCTATGACGGTACTTGCTCGGGCTTTCATGCAAGTTTTTAAGCCAACATTTTCATATAATTGCGCTTTTGAAAACAACTTATCCAACTGAGTTTGTCGATAATTCAAGCTGACCACAAATATTCAGAGAAAAATAAACTGGATTAAAATGGTCTGAATCAGTTCATTTTTACCAATTTTTCACAAAAACTCATCACTAAAACATCTCAGTAATCTTAGATAAAATCTTAAAATGGTGCGATTTCAACCAATTAGTTCCATTTGCATTATTCATAAAATATTTGTGCTCAGTGATAAAAGCCTAAGCGAGTACCGTGATAGATATAGTGAGTACGTAAGAATTTCATGAGAAAATGTTATTGATACTGTTTACGACATACCAGGGCTGGTTAAATCTGGTATTCGCCAGTTTTAACAAACGTAGTTGTCATGAATCCCGGCCAAATTTATCGTCATCAAATTATGAAGGTTCATGGTAAATTATGTTTAAATGGTTTGACTAAACATGTACAAAGTAAATGGACGACGAGTTATTTTGAAATCAAATTTGTATTGTTTTCAAATTCCTAGTCGCGTAACTAGCGAGTTGAAAATCCTTATTTGAGTATTTAAATGAATTTACGAACTTCGCCAGAAAACCTTTCGAGAATGTTTGTAAAATGAATAATTTGAAGGAAAAATGTATCATAAAGTATTTCTTAAGTCTATTATTAATTTGATATAAATCGGCATTTTAAATTAAATAATTTAAGAGAATAAATTTATTAGATTTTTCGCCCAACTAGTCTGGTCGAAAATTATTGTCGATCAGTTATTATAGATCAGTTATCATAGTTTGCATTGTGTTATATCTAGCAATTAAAATTAAGTACTGTGTTTAATGAAGCCATAAATAATGAGCAACATTTCTAATTATTGCTAAAATACTGTTTTCTGAATCCTTCCGTATCAACCAATTTTTGCTGACTAGCAAACAAGGCTGAGCTTATATTTCCATTTTTTTCAAATATCAATGTTAAATTTAAATTCCATACCTTTCTAGAACTGCTGGGATAGTGGAAAGTTGTTAAGTGAATTTATCTGCAATTCTTTGGGGATTTATCCTCGACAAATATGGAACGTTTAGCTGTAAAAGTTTATGTACTATAAGTTTGACTGCAGGTCTATTGTTTTTGATGTTTGTTCCTGAAATTAATTCGTTGATTTATCCTGGAATAATGATTTATTCGAGTGGTAGTTAGTTTCTTTTGGTTACAAATTTTCAACTGGCTGAGTAATATCCTTCAATTTCGGGATTTATTTTAGCTTTCTGTCAGACCGTTTTTAGAATTTCCGGAATTGTTCATTAAAAACATTTTCTAACTGTTTTTGTTGATTCAGAACGCTATTTGGAGCAATTCACTCGAGAAAGCGAAAGATCGAACCGTTATTGCACAATTTTATTTCGCCAGTGAAACCAATATGACCAAATTAAGGCACTTATTTCTAGAAGAAACACGTGTACCATAATATTAAGTGTGTGTTTGTTTTCGAACTACTTGGTTAGACCACTGTAGTTATAATGGTTTAAATAAATCACTTTGTATCATAAAGCTAGGACTTATTAGCAAAAAATGCCGTCTGATATTTTTATATAGAAATAAATCATACAATCGATTTTGAATTGAATAAAAAACAAATCAAAAACCACATCCTACGAACGGTTTCATAACAAGTGTATCTGCTGAAAATAAATGCGCCTTTTTTTACCTGTTTGATATCTTTGTATCATATCCCCCTTTCACACTTTGCCGATTATTTGGTCTCTGCCCAGTAATCGTTGTTTCTTATTAAGATGTCTTGACCAAATATTTGGCATTGCGTCAAAGGGGGATATAGTTTGCCGAATAAGTTCTGTACGTCTTTTACCTGTTGTTGATGGCCGTTTCTGAGTCTCACTGCTATGGCCTATCGTTGATAGGTGAATCACCTAAGGTGATAAATGCTGCATCTAATCTTTTACGTGAAAAAATCGATAAAATTCTTTAACCAAATATAAAATTTTATTCAAGTCTGCTTCTGTAAAGTAATTCCAGTTTCTTCAATCGTCGATACATTATGTTTCAAAATTTTTGACAATTTCATCAAAAGTGTCGTAATGATTTGTTTTTTGAACAATTGTAAAGGATCAGTTGGAAGCTTGTGGGATTTCCTATTAAGTTCTGGCATACCATTGAAGTGGATTATTGGTACATGGATTTTGCTGACAGTCATAATTTGGTTAAGATCTCTATTTCCTATACCAATTCGATGGGTGAAAGCCGGAAGTGATGTTTATACGCAAAGATATGGTCATAATTGAAGATTTAAATTTTCATGATAAATATAAATATGAAAATGTTAAACCCGTTTACTCAAATAGTTTTTTTCCAATTCTATCATAGATAGTTTTCACTCAAATATTGCCGATAAGCACTGATTAAAGAAATCATAACTTTTCTGGTTGGTGACCAGAATAAAATACATTTATCATCCTTTATTATCCCCGAAAACTTATTTATTAGAAAATCTTTAAAAAATATTATTATTTATTTAATTTTTCTAAAAGAAAAGCGTCATCGGATCATGTTGAAAATTTAATTTTTTCTCAATGTGCAAGCAAAAGCCTGAAAAAATCCTGAATGACTTTTCTTCGTGAAGGAACAATAATTCATTTTTGGTCTGGACGCCACTAAAAGCTTGGGTGATAATAATTAAATTTAACTTTCCAGACCATTGTTATAGCCCATTTGCTACAAATTTTCAGCTTCGTTCAAATTAACGCAAGCAATCAGCAAATCATTTTGGGACACTTGATTTTTCAAAAGTTGGGACATTCCAGAAAACTGCAAAATCACCATCATACATCATTGCAGTTATATATGGCTTGCTTCAGCCAATATAAATATTGTATTCATTGTTTTTACTCTGCCGCAATACACTCGATATGTCGACCAAGAACATTATCAGGTTAATTCAATTTCAATTTTTTGAGATTATTTGTCATAAATTTTATTTGTGCTTTTTTTTCATAAATTGAATATTTAATTTTGATTCAAAAACAAAAATTCGCTTAAAATCAAAGCAAAAACTTATTTTCAAAAAATACAGTACTTATTTCACCGTATATCAGACCGTTAAAAAAATCAAATTTACTTAAGGATTTGATAAACTTGTTTTGAGAGTTTACATGGAGTCATGGAATATCCAGCATTATAGCGGGACTAGCAGTTGACGCTATCTCGAAATTTCATGAGTCTTCTGGTCACGCTGGATAATGCCTGGCTGCTCTTCTAATTATTTTTATAGGTTTAGTTTATTATAATATTTTTTATTTCTCCAATATTCAATATTTCTAGCAGAGGGTCATTTAAATGTTCGGTTCTAGTTGGATGAAGATAATACACTTTGCATCAGATTGCAGAAATTTGATAAAATTTCATACGGTCCGGCCTTCTCCTCACTACCTCATTCGGAGCTTGTAGTTCAAATTCTAGTTTAATATCGACAGAACAAGTCAATTAACGGGTCAATTAGTCGGGTCGTTTTTTCGAGTATTTGAATCCGTCGACCCTGATGCTCAGGGTCTGATCAGATGATAGTTATTAAGAAATCAAAAAATTGGTGTATTGTTGCTTATAACCGCCATTGTTAAAAACCGAAACTAAAGCTACATTAGTTTTCATGTTTTTCTTTCTAAAGCTGGATTAAAAATATATAATCTCAATCAGTGAAATCGTAAAATTGTATGTGATATCATTGAATATCAGTTTATTAAATTATGTTAATAACCAATTAATAATTTTAGTAGGGTTTTTTCGAGATATAAATCATTTACTATGTTTGCAATTAAAAAATTGTATTGTTTGACGTTTTGGTTTATTCCATGATCATAAAGTGAGAAGTAAATGAATTTGAATATAAGGAAAACTTTTTTGTTTCGAGAGCAGGTTTATATATTAGCGAAATATTTGCAGTTTTAAGCAGTTTAAGAATCGAGCCTCAGGTGCCCACAATTAATAATTAAATTTGTATTTGTTACACAGCAACGTTTTGCAACTCTTTTGCATCTTCCAATCTTATTTTGAGGAATAAAACTTCACAAAAAACACTAAGAATACATATCTACTAGTAGAATTTGCAAAAATAGTGAAGGCTTTATATTAAGATCAAATTATTGGCTCACATCAAAATAATGAGGATTTGTCGTCCTTCTTCTGATCAATAAGGTCTGGATTGTATAAACGTTAATGAAGGGGTGTGTTGTTTTATTTTGAGAATTAGATGGAAAGTTTTTCTTCAGTATCTTGAAGCGGTCCTTTTTAATCGAAATAAACTTTTTCGGGAGCCAAAAGTTTTTTCGCATACATATACAGGACATCTGTCCATGTGATATTATGTTTTATGGCTGACGAAAAATTTTCCAGTTCTTTTATTCTTAATTGGAGCCTACTTTTGGTGAGGCAAGAGCTTTGGCAAGTACAAGTGAATTAAGAACAAATATAACAATGATATAATTTGGTAAAAAAAGGTTAACTATTTTTTCTTTAATATTCATATTATTTATATTCTAGCTGTATCAACCAAAATTATCGTGAATGCTTTACAAATGGTTAACAACGTCGGAGCTTATTATGCTTATATAATATTTATCATGGTATTTGTTTCACTGGGGTCGATATTATAATGAACGTAACAAAAACAAATTTATGTATTAAATATTTAAAGTTTTTGTCGATATTTATGCTCGAAGCAGTCCAAAAATTCAACCTGATCGGATCAAATCAGATTGTACAAATCGATCTATTTCGATCTTAATGAGTCAATCCGATCCTATTTTTCACCCCGTTGCAGAGTCTCAAGCTTATTTTAGTCACAAAATTTAAAATAAATTTAAAAAAACTCACGCCATAATGCTTTTATTTGAAGCATTATTTTCCTATTCATTATTATGGGAAACAAGTTGGAATCACACGCGCAACACTAGGCATATCAAGTTTACTAGTCATTGGTTTGAATGGAATCGAAAAAAGGTATGGAAATCCTGGATTCAATGCAATAATTATTGGACTGATATTACTAAATGTGTGAGGTTAAGTGTTTTCGCTTTATACAATGCTCCAAATACGAAGAACAATAAAAATTGAAAAAAATAAACCAGTGCATGAAAACTGATCATGTTTGTATGACCTACTGTGATATTTTTGGCTTATGAATAATAAAAATAAAACAAACTATCTTAAGTCCTTGCTCTGGGACAAATACCGACTCATAAAAGTCGTTCGCGACAAGATATTTGAACCCGGGAGGTTAATCTAATTTGAAAAATACATTGTAAATTAAAATTGATTTATTGGCAGTTAAATTTGAGGACATTAAAATGAACAAAAATTGTGTCAAACTATAATTAAATACAAATTGCAGTTCTAAACCATTTTTCGTAAGAAAACAATGACTAAACTTCATATAAAAACCACAATTATTCGAAGAAATTAATGAAAGATTTAAAAGTACTCTGATCTCACAATAATCAGTGAACGTCTCAAACAACTTCAAAAACTTGTCGCAAACAAAAATTTATCAAAAACTTGAAGCAATAAGGGAGATTAACCAGTTTGAAACCAGCACTTTTATCGAATTCAAACATGTCTTTATCATACCTCGCATAATTTGATACACTTAATTTTTTGAAAATTTTACTGTGAGAAGAGCTGACACAGAAAAGTTGATTTTTAAATTGGCTTAAAACCATGTCAAGTGTTAAAAAATTACCCTATGTGATAATTTTTTTTTTCAATTCAGTCCATCAGAAAATCATAAAACGCGGTATTGAATGATATTCATTCAATCACAAATAATTATCAAATCTTGAAATACATAAACATGGATCTTGTTAAGAATCATCAATGCGGAAACCAGCCTATATCGAAGTCAGTCGAGTTTTCAAGATTTTCATGGACCATACAAATTGCAAATCTCTACTTTGTCATTGTTTTTGCCATTCTTGAATTTTCTGAACTTTGGAATAAAAACTGTCGAAACGTTGTTTCATAATAGATATTCTTCCTTAATTTTAAATTTTTGTTTATTTTTTTTGATTAATGATACCACGGGCCACAGCAGAGTTCTCCCATATCATTTTGTCATTTTTTTTAATTCAAAAGTTCCTCAAGAGGGTTATCTTTGTCAAAACTCGGGACATCGAGTTATAATAGAGCAAAAAATAACACGTTTGTATGAACCATATTATTTGTGAGATCGAAGTTATAAAAATCAAATTGAATAACCAGTAGCTAACTCGAACTTTGTAATAAAACGAGCTAATGTTAAGTAAATTTTCGTAACAAGCAGAATACGTTTCATTATTTTTTACGACAATTTCTGTTAGTTTGAAAACAATCAATATTCAAAACAAAAATCCAAATAAAGTTTATTTATTGGTTAAGTTATTCTGCAGTGTTTTATTTTGTGGTTATAAATTCGTATCCTTTTTTTTCTTTTTTGTGTTATAACTTATAATAAAGTGAATTTTTATTATAATATTCTGTGTTATCTACGCAAGTTTCTCCAACGCGATTATTTTTAGATTATTAACACTCATTCAGGTAATTCACACAATAATATCGATGAAAGAAAGAAAGATTAAAGTTTTAGCCAATCTTGGTGACAATCATGCGGCGAGTTCCAGGACGCCTTATCAAATTTTGAATTTCTTCATTTTCTTGAGCCCGCATCCGATTTCACTCAAACTTGACATGAACAATGGTGACAATGAGGCTCGTAAATTACGAGTAAATTACGAGTCGTAATGAAGGAAACTTAAATTTTCGAATTCGGGACTAGTATTGGCTAAAACTGCCAAAAATCGCCTACTTTCAAGGTTTTCGCTATTCAACTCACCACTTCTCCTACGTTAAATTTTGGATTGCGGAATTAATTAAAGAAAAAAACGATTTTTTTTGGTTATTTTGGGGAATCAGATTTTCAAATTTTTTTGATTGATTGCAGAAAATAGCGTTTCAGTTAACCGGCAGTGAAAAATAATTGAAATTTTTAGAATTCGATTAAGACATTTTCGATAATTTTTATATCGTGCATCGTTTTCCACAAGTTATATTAACCAATAAAAAATTTTCATATCATGGTAGAATACCGGTTTTATGTGGGTAAGAGCTGAAAAATATTCGAATTTTGAAAATTCTAGATTTTGTTCAAGATTGTTTTGAAAAAAATAAAACCCACCATGAGTTTTTCAAAAAAACCGACACCTACCCTCTTAACTATGAAAATTTCGGTCCAGTTTCTTTTCCTGGAGAATTTTCACAATACATTTTTAAACAAAATATAATGTGAATCAGTTTTTGTTTTTCATTATCCAGAGAAAAAAGTATATTTTTTAATTCTCAAGGTTATTCAATTATTCCGGCATTATTTATATGTGTAAAATGATAATTCTTAAGAATAATTTATAAATCTGATGGAAATTTGTTTTCAAATTAAGACTCAAAATCACATACTTGGACCAATAAAGCCTGTGATGATAATTTATAACCCCATACTAGTCGAGAACGCCTCGATGATAATCAAAAAAACACGGCCCACTTTTTTCTTATGACTTCGCTCAATATTTTAAGAATATTTTAAATATAACAATAAACAATGTCTAACGCAAATGCAAAACAATACCTAAATGCACTGGCATGTTTAACGATGCCCTTGGAAGGAGTCTTATTCTTTGGCTTGATTTATGGATGGCCAAATATTGCAGAGATTTACAAGAAAATGGGAGTTTATGAATCACTATGTGATTTGGGTGCAAATACAACAGCAATTGTCAATGGAGTTGTAAATTGTCCCGAAAGAGATAAATTATTTACGTACGTGAATTTCAACCGAATACAGCCTCAATTTCAGCTTTAAATTTCAGCCTTAATTTGAGACTTTATTAAAGCCTTAATTTTTAAGGTCGTGATAATCAGTCAAAAAGGTCTTAAAAAAGTATTTCCATCATTTAAAGTATTTAGTGATGATTATTTTTATTTCAGATAACCTTTTATTTGATCTGAGGTGAGCCCTGTTGTGTGGCAAATTTTCGACACGAAAGTTGATCAGTTCAAAATTTTATTTGTCAGATAATCTATAAGAAAAATGACGACGTTTTTTTTGTTATTTTTAAGGATCAAAAGCCGATAAACTTTTTCTTTATTTCTTGAAAGGTTAGTTTTTGACACAGTGATCAATATTCAACCAAAACGAAAATTCAAGATTTTGCCTCTGTTGAATGTCATCATTTTTAATATAAAACTTGGGAATTATAGTCCTTCTAAAGACAAGCCGGGCTTAAACCTGGGGTTTCATCATTCTTATTTTGGTTTACACAACATAACTTTGCTTTAAATTTATTGTAAGATATTTCGGAAATAGCGCAAGTACGTTTTCGTTCCAAAATCTAATACTTTCACAATATGTGTAAATGCTCACTTCAAGACGACTAATCAATAAATATTCACTACCATGCAACTGATTAAATACAAACGCAGAAAGCTGACTGTATATATAACGATTTTATTCATTAGTTAAAGGTCTTTATTCTTTCAGGGGAAATACAGAAATACATTGCAAATCTCAGACGTTAAAAGAGTGTTTCCGAATTAACTAAGTTGTCAAGTTGGTCTTGATACGTGGACACGAATAAGTCTGTCATCTAAAATAGACAATATAAGTTATCTTTTGATATTTCTCTCTTTTCTATGTCACCGTCAATCTTGACAAAAAGGAATTTTTGGTCGCTTGATAAATTTTATTTGATCGCTATAAATTGGTGTATTTGAAAAAGTAATGAAGTTTTATCTATAAAGTTTAATCATCTAAAATTAATCATTAAGGTATTAATTATACCTTAATAATTAACTTTGGATGATTAAACTTTAATGATAAAACTTCATTACTTCTTTAAGAAGACCAATTTATAGCGATTTAATAAAATTAAGCAAGCGACCAATAATAATCATTAAAGTTTCCGCGACCAATTATACCGTATAATCATTAAAGTTTTATCATTACACATTGTCTATTGAATCTTACTACCCTTATTGTCATCTATTTTCATCGATAGTTAGAGTTTATAAAACTTATAACAAAAATCTACAATACTTATTTTTAGATTATTAAAAAACATATTTATCTAACGTTTCAATTTATTTTATCATCATCGAAGATGTAAGTTTTTTAACATGTTTCAAGCTAAACACAATTCGCGCGAAATATTAGAATTTTTGATATTTTTCTGAAGTTCCGAAAAAAATGTAAAGTGAATTTAATAGTTTAAATTTCAATCCGTGCTAGATACTACAACTTCTTTTTGATTTTTATATATAAGTTTTCAATTCAAAAATTCTTTTTTCAACGTTTCGGTTTATTCCATTATCAAGAGTGAGAGAAAAAATTGAAATACAGATTCATCGAAAATATTTTGTTCCAAATGAAATTTAGCGAATCGAGCCTATAGTTTCGCAACATCAAAGCTCGATTCGTTCAAAATTTTTAGGTAATTGCAGTGTTTTTTAGTCTACTTATAAAGCATGGACAAAAAAATTCAATATTTTATGTTCTTTTTGTCGATTAAGAGTAGGTTTGTCCATGCAAATTAACATTCCTTCAAAAACTTTCCTAGTGTTTTTTTGAATTAAGTTTTTTTCTATAATAGTGAAGTGACCTTCAAAAAAGTCTAGTGTTTCTCTATCTGTACCGTTGTTGTAGTCAACGCCTAATACATCAAAAAATGATTGCTGATAAGCAGAGCATGTCTGGATATGTTCATGAAGAACAGAGCTTTTTGAAATTCGGTGATTTTTGACCCTAGAGTGCAGTAATTGCTGAGTTTCACCTATGTATGAAGCTTCACATTCACAAATATATTTGTAGCATAAATTACAGTTTTGGTAATAACTTTTTTGTGGTTTCAATCGAGGGTGAATAACGCTATCTAGTTTTAAGACTATGTCAAAAAATATTTTAGTAATTTGGCATTTTTTATGCATAAATTGCCAATAAAATACTTATTTTTAGATTTATTCCTTATCTTGGGGATGAGAACCTCATATATTGTTTTTACATCTACAGCAATAGTTACAGTATGTGTAAAAAGCCCTTTCCGAACAGAAAAGTCAATTCCTTACTAGGCGGTGTATCGAAATCAGCTTTAATTTTCACAGAACTCGTAACGATAATATGTTCATTTTTGAAGGTGGGCGTTTTTTGAGCCAGCGACTGTACAATTTCAGAACTTTAAAAACCTAACGCTTTTTGACCATTTTAGACTTTAAAATTTATCTCCTGGTAGGATTATTTTCACAAAGTTATCTTCACAGTATATCAAATAGATTAGGGTCAGCTTTCAGGCAATTTCTGGTTGAAGTTCAAAATATGACTTTTTCAATGTCACATGGAAAAATTGCCGGAAAAAAATCTGCTTTGATTTTTTCGAAAGTGAGCTCAAAGAAAGCCAGTACAACACTCATTAAATAATTGGCTGATGTCAATATGATATTCGAAGTTTTAGTGGTCAAACATTATTTTTTCAGTTTATTTTGTAAAAATACTTGAAAAAATGTGAAAATTTCGAAAAAACATTTTGTCACGGAAGTTGATTTGTTGTACACCTTGTTATCACCAGAATCAATTTGGACTATTTCGAATGCCTCTTAGGCCTAATTTACTCAGACATGTATACTTTTCTTAGGGACCCCTAAACGGCCTCGGTGTTTAGAGATAAATTCGCACTTCTTTCAATTTTCGTTTTCTTGATATTCAACTTTTGCCACTTCGGAATTTTTGAATAAAAACTTTAAATACGAAAGATGTCACTCTGAGCTGACATGATTTTCAAAAATTATTTATTTTTTAAACCATATCAGTTTATCTATACTTATGTCGAAATTGGATATTTTAAAATTTTACTCCCAAAAAAATATTTCTGCTCCAGATATGTCTTGAAAGCTAATTGTTTTAGCAAATTGTACTCAAAACACTTTCCTGAATACTGGCTAATTTGAAATAATAATTCCAAATTTTGATAAAAAATTATTTTTTCGAAAGTAAAAGTTAAGCGAAAAATGGCCTTTCAATCAATTCGTGATAAAATTTGAACCAAGTATCCGAAAAAATTTTAAAAATTATTTCCAGATTCACATTGTTGATTATTAAATTGCATCGGAAGGAGAGGTTTCCGCGATCAATTTTTCATCATTTTTGGCTGATTTAAAGTGACTTTACCTTTTCAAAAGGGTATATGCCTCGAAGGGTGAAGGTGTCTAAATTGAAGTGAAGTAAATTATTTTATTTTATATTGATAAGAAGCCTTAAAAATTGGTCCGGACCACGAAACTACTAGTAACCTTTTTTTTATTTTCATACGATTTCTACGTAAAAATTCGAAATTTAAAATTTCAAAATAAATTCGAAATAACCAAATTTTGGCAATTCAAAGAAAGGATGTTTTTTCATGGGATGAATAAAATGGTAATGAGATTTCAATTAACTAAAATTTGATATAATTTTGACAAATAACTAATAAATACTGGTTATGCATCGATCACATAACGTGTTGGCTCTAGTGAAGCCGGTTCACTCTGGATCGCAATTTTGAACAACACACAAGACTCAAACTGCTGAAAGCTAACCGGTGTGTCAATCAGTGATTATTTATCAGTTATTGTATTTGCTGTGTTTGATTTTAATATTGCGCTATCAAAGAAAAGTTTTGTGTTCAATCCAGCAATAAAAATTCGTTCAGATTTTTTCTGCTACAATAAAACTTCAGAAGAAACAGTTAATCAAAATAACTGAATTGGCTCTGATTTAACAGTTTTTTTTGTGTGTTTTCTGAACCATAATTTTTACAAAAGTAAATTTATTTTTGTTGCTCCGCCAGCGTTAATAAATCATAAAAATCATTTTTTAGCACTTATTTTGACTTCTTTTGGTTCAAGAAATGCAGTCGTTAAACCAAGCAAATACGAAACGAATTTCTACATACATTTTCATGCAAGACTTAAGGGGGTACAGTTCGGTTCACAGAATTTTCTTAAAATTTGGACCAAACTAATTCGGGTAAAAATGACAATGGCAATATTATTTTTCATTTTTAAAGTCAAGTTCGGCCAGGCGGCGCCTTCAAAGTCCGTCAAACTTAAATCATATCTTATCCCTGAGTTTTCATCGGATCGTAGAATTTTTGTTTGCAAAAAGATCCTCAGAAAATTATCTTAAATCTCACGAAGGAAAATTTATTAATTTGATTTTGGTTCGTGAGATATTTTTTTTATCTTTAAAAAATATAATAAATTCTCAAATTTTACAATTGCTATATTTAAGAATCAAGCCGGATCATCTCATAAATATCAAAAAAGCTGAGATTGGATGTGTGGTTATCAAGAAAAATTGTTTTGAGTTTATCTCAAACAAAAGTTTAAATTGATTCACTATGAGGAAGTAAAAATCCAGTGTATAATGGACTATCAGGTCTTATTTCTTATGGGATATCGCTGAGTTCACTTAGCTCATCTGTTTGAGATATTTATTCCTCCGAATTTTCACGCCTGAATCCCTTAAAATTTCGTTAATTTAAAAAACCAGCATTTCGCCGTTTTTTAATTTTTTCAAAAAATCGAATTTGCTCCAAATCCTCACTTATTCAGTCTAATTGACAGATAAACAAATGCGACTTTTTCGCTTTTTTTTGTTCTAAAACAATTTTCTAACCAATTATTTTAATTTTCCCGTCGATGCTAAAATTAACATGCTGAATTTTATATTTGATAAATTTCCTTGCGACATTATAATAACAGGACAATTGTTGTTTTTTTTAAATTATGGAGAAAGCTTGAATTTTACGGATGATGAATTCTAGATCCCAGGTAGAGGAAATTAATTTTTTTACATAAATAAAGTTTTTGAAGAATTTCGTGCGATAAATTGAACTCGAATCGCACTCATAATTATTGATTTGAGATTAATAGTTTTGTTACGCAAGCGAATCGAATTAAAGTCGAGAACCTTAAATACGTGTTATCTAGAGCGATGGAAATCTTTCAAGCAAACATTATTTTAGAAAATAGGTTTCTCACATATCAAATTTATTTGATTATTTGTTAAACCAATTTCAGTTTTTCACTATTCTCTTGAAGAAATGAAGTCCGTATTCAAACAAAATAATGAGTAAAAAACAAAATAGGGTTTAATTTATGGGTCAAAATTAAAAAGGGTCATCCTTCCCATAAATAACTTTCTATTTCATTAGAACTGCTGGAATTGTTGGTAGTTGTTCAGCGAACTTATCTGCAATTTTTTGGGGATTTATTCTGGACAAATACGGAACGTTTTGCTGTAGAAGTTTATGCGCTATCACTACGACTGGAGGATTACTGTTATTGATGTTTGTTCCTGAAATAAATTCGTTGATGTTTTTTGGAACTATAATTTATTCAGGTGGCAGTTGGTTTCTTTTGGTGACAAATTATCAATTAGCCGAGTTGTATCCTTCAATATCGGGGGTTATTTTAGCTTTTGGTCAGACTGTGCTCGGGGTTTCAGGAAAAGTTTAAATAAATGATCCATAAAAATGGCTATGGAAAAGTGAATGATGTTAACATTAGTTTCCGAAGTTCTTCATATTTTTCTAAAATTTTAAATTTTTGTAAATATTTAGTTTATTTAGATTTAAATATGATACAATGAAAAATAAAGTTTCTTCATAAAATGGAATAAGATTATGCAAAAGCGAGAACCTTCAATTATCTACAAAGTACCTTTTTATCATATTATCAAATTTTGAAGATTCTGAAATCTCTTTGCAAACGACTCATTTTTGCGCTGCACTTTTTCGAATGACAGGAACACATTTTTGCTGGAACAATCTATTTGACTTTATAGTTCAACTAGATTTTGATGAGGTTATTTATGTAGAAGTAAGCAAAAATTTGGAGTTTTACGTGATTTTTAACAATAAATGCATCGGATAGCATTTTATTTGGTTAACTGTGTGAGGGTCGGGGAGGGTCTGGAATATGTTTCCATTTGGATATTTGAAGTGTGATATGGCAATAATCGTTGACACTCAGTGTATCTGGTCTGGACTATTCTACTGTCCCATCGGTTGGGTCAAAGCCGGAACGGATATAAATACTCAAAGATATGGTCTTAATTAAATGGTTTTTGTTTTTTATTAACAAGTTATACCTCAAAGCGTTTATACAGATTTATTTTATTTACCAACTGGATTCGAACTCGAGACCCCTGAATATAACACGGCTATATTATACAACAGATGTTATTCACTGCACCACACGGTTGATTTACGTACGGAAGACTCTAAAAATATGTCTAATTATGAGAAATATGCTTAATATTAATTAACCATTATAATATTAAAAAATCGCTTAATTAGCGACACTAGCACATTTGTCAGTTTTAGAATATTTCAAACCCATTCGCAAGGCACAACTTATAAAATATTTTATTGTACACTAACTTATGGCTGATCACCTCGGCAAAAACAGCGGGGTAATTAGGTCATGAGACTGCATTTCAATATTTTCGTGACTTCAAATCTTTTGTCAATAAAGTTTTAAAATTATCGAAGAAAAATTTAATGTCGAAACTTCAAACCTCATTTTCCTAATGATGCCGATTAGCACAGAGTGTTCAATTTTAAATTAAGCTATAAACGTTTTTTTTTGAAAATTAAAATTGCTTGCGTGTTTGATACTTCTCTACGTTTTTGTGAAAACAATAAATATGCTTTTTCCAACCTGCGTGGATGAAATAAGTTTATCAATAACTTCCCTGCATGTCAATAAAATAACTTATGACTACGGAATGTAACCAGAAAATTATCTAACTACAAAGTTGTTTGAAAATGCTAAGTTGTGTATTTTTTTGATTTTTTCGAAAATTGAAAATTCAAGACCTATTTATAAGCCCATTCGGCACAAAGTTTCAATTTCGTTCTAATCACCAAATGCAATCAGCAAGTCATTTTGGTACGCTCGATATATCCAAAGTTGGAACATTCCTGAAAACCACAAGATCGCCATCATTTATTCTTGCAGTTATATGGCTTGCTTTAGGCAATATAAACATTGTTTTCATGATATTTACTTTGCCTCAATATACGCGATACGTTGATTTAGAAAATTATCAGGTTTGTATTCTGAG
>SCLH01001347.1:48614-74034 GCA_004367855.1 Oikopleura vanhoeffeni
TTTAAGAATTTCTAAAGGGCTAGGAGCAAAAATTAGCTGCTATTTTGATGAACCGGTTATTTCCTTAATTTATGATCCAACTTGATTGTCGCCCGGGAGACAAAAAACGTTTTGTTGAAACAGCCAGCGGTGATCCGGTGGTCAGGGTATTTTCCAGTGACAATTCTAGGTCACAAAAACCGAACCACTATTTGTCAACAAACTTTTGGTTTATTCATAAAGAAGAAAAAAAAGTACTTCAAAAAATCCGAAACATATTTTTTTAATCATTTTTAACATAGATTGAAACTGAAATTTCGAAGTGAAATGATTAACCTGCAAGACGAATGCGTTACTAGAGAAAATGTATCATGAACAGATTTTAAACCGGGATTTCATCGGTAAGTTAAGATTAGGGATAAGTATATTCAAATCATCTTTAATATTCAAAAATATCTCATTCAAAAAATATTTAATGAGAAAAGTTTTATGTCGCAAAAATTTCTTCATTAAAAAATTATTATTGTTCAGAAAAGATTATCTTTTTTTAAATGTAACCTTTGTTATGTTATTGAGTCCAAAAGCATCAAAATAATCTTCTTTTTATAAAAAAGGGACTTTTTTTAGTCTTTATTTCACCATATGGAGTCAATGCAAAATTGCAAAGAACTCTCGTATACAAACGAGAAGTGTGATGTTAATGAGTAAAATTCGGGGTACCTTGGGAGTTATATACACGGTTTTTTTGTCCGTGAAATTTCTCTAATCATCCGAATTTTTTTCATAAAAACCACCCTAACGGGATTGGTTATATCTAGAAAAGTTTTTTTATGGATTTTCTTAGATAATCCTAGATTAACACTCTTTAATTAATAAATGTAAAATTATTTGTAAAATTTAGAAAAGTCATAAAAAGAGAAAACACCTTAAATATATAACTAATGTTAATAATTTTATCCTGTAAAACTGTACAAGTTCTATTATTTTCAAAGCCGTTCTACACCATGAGAATGCGAATAAATCAATAATAATAATAGTAATAGTGTTTTGGGATCCCACTTAAGAAAAAAGGTTGGTTCTTTAGCCTAGCAATTTTGTGTTCCACAGCGCTCACAGAAGGCTCGATCGATACGACAACTCTTAGCAAAAAGTTTTCGCAAAAACACTCAACTTAATCCTTTTCGCGTTTTCAAAGCGCTCGGCATCCCTCATTCCTATTAAAGTCTTTTCTTCCGAAATTTAAGGTATAAATAGCAGCAGATTTAGAAAAAAAAAATTTCACCAGAAATGAAGAAGACAAAATTGTTCGACTAATGGTTCATTTAAAAAAATAACCGAGCTGTCTTTGAGAAAATTCAGCTCAAAATTGTTAAATCTTACAAAAAACTGTTTTTCATAATTCCAGAACAAGGTTGATCGAAATTTCTCAAAAAAAATTTCCTGTAAATATGGACTAAGTACCAGTCATTATTCATACAAGATTTAATCAAATTCCCTCCAGCCGTTTTTGAGAATAATGGCATTTAAGACAAAATAAGTGTTCTAGAATTCGTCCTCCACCTCCTGCTGTAGTGCTCAAACAATATTTTGTTTACTCACAATCGAGAGCAGAAAAATAGATCTGCACATGATTCTTTCAGAATTTACATTACTTGTTTTGTTTTAATCTGAGCGCTGATCTAAAATTTTCAAAACCGTTGAGTACGCCCTTAGCCATTATAAGTTTGATATGTGTTTATCTGTTGTGAAAGAATTCGGCTTTAAATTTTGTGAATACAATTGATATTATTTTAAGCGTATAGACTTGACGGTATCGATTATGGGGGCTCCTGGTCCCTGTTTACTAGGTTTTTGGCCAACATTTTTATTTAATTCAGCTTTTGCAAACGACTCATCCGATTGAATTCTTAGATACCTTTAACAGAGCACAATTATCTGTCAAATAAATGAATTTGGAAAATTGGTCCGAATCCGACGATTGTTACCAATTTTGCAAAGAAAAACTAGTCATTTAACAATTTCAGTAATCTTATAAAACAGATAAATCAAATCAGTCCGACGAACCATTTTTTTTTATTTTATTCTTCACAAGATATTTATCTTCAGTTTAAGCTATCTAAAAATGTTATCGGATGAGTTGTTTTTAAAAGCCGAATAAAATAGAAAATTTGGCTCAAAAACTAGTAAAAATAGACCAGGAGCCCCCGTTATTGGTATAGCTTGTTTTCAACAAAATTTTCTTTTTTTTCAAATAATCATATCTTAAAAATAATCTTTTAAAATGATTCAGATGTGAATTTTGAAAATATATCCTAATTGTGTTGGTCACTTTGGTGGTGAACGCTTTGAACAAAGTTTGAATTTTCTGTTCTGGATTATTAAGTCCGTTCCTAGGATAGCTTTGTATATTAATTTCAAGTGATCATTACAAGGGGGGGCAATATCGCCGGTCAAATATCACCGAAAATACCCAATATCGCCGAATATTTCTGAGATTTCTACCCAATGTCTTTTAGCTTTTGGGGTGTTCTCCGAGGAGATTCACGCTTTACCAATCAGAGCCCGACTTGGTCAGTTAATTTAAGGGGCGTTTCAATCTCCCTGGAGAAAACCCCAAAAGCTAAAACACATTCGGTATTACAAATAAGTTTGTTGGCGTCACGAATTCATCGTTCTTAAGATTGAATTTCCAAAAAACAAACTTATGTTATTTGGTTGCGTTTCGCGAAGTGATAAAAAACCTTCCGCGATATCGAGCTGTAACTCAAAGCCAGATTATCACGAATCGTGATTCACGATGCCAACCCCTGATACGAATATGACAATTATTTCAAATAAATCGGATATTTATAAGAATTTGATTATACTCAATATCTCATTTTAAATATTTCAGCGACATTCACCGAATTTATAGTCAATGCTTTACAAATGTTGACAACTATCGAAAGCTACTATGCTTTTATATGCTTTTATAATATTTATTTTGGTATGTGTTACACGGGAGTTGAAATCATATTGAAGGTAACGATAAAAAACTTTCAAATAATGTTATTTAAGAAATAACTGAATATTGACCTCAATATTCGTAACCAATGAAACATTATTTCTCGGCTGTCTACTCAACCTATTTCGTTTTTTTTATAAGAAAAGTCACGTTTTATATCTATCACGGTACTTGCTGGACGTATTTACTTATTTTATAGTTTATAATTCGGTTTTTGAAAACGACTTATCTGATTTAGTTTTAAAAAGGCTCAAACTGAGCACAAATATTTAGTTGATACTCAAATTCAAAAATTGGTCAGAATCGGCACATTTTTAGAATTTTTGTTAAAATCACTGAAATTGTTTAATTATAAGTTTTTGTGAAAAAATTGGGAACGTTGGTCTAATTCGGGTTATTTGATATTTTTTCCTTTTTATATTTGTACCTAGTTGGATCTATTTGAGAATTGAATGCATAAGTCGTTTTCAAAAACTGAATTATATGAAAATTTTGGCTAAAAAAGTTGCTTAAAGGCCAAGCAAGAACCGTCCTAGATATAACTTTAATTTAAGCACTATTTTCCTATACATTATTATGGGAAACTTGTTGGGATAACACGCGCAACACTTGGTCTGTCAAGTTTACTTGTCATTGGACTTAATGAGATAGAAAAAATCTTCGGACATCCTGGATTCAAAGCAATTATTATTGGACTGATGGTACTTAATGCTTGTGGATTGGTATTTCCCCTTTATACGATGAATGAAATACGCACAAAGATGAGAGTTGGGATAATAAAATAATTCATGATTAAGCTTAATTTTGTGTGCCTTACTGTGATGCTGATAATATGATCACAATATTATTGTGAAAGTGCTAAAGAATAAAATATTAAATACTGAGATGCATAAGCCTCTTCTTTTGCGTCAGCGTTTGACGAGCGTTAAACCAGTGTCCGCAGTGCGGACTCCGCATCGGATATAAGTACGTTGTCAAATGAAAATTTTCTTTGTAAGTTTAACGCCAACGCGAGAGTGGACGTCTTGGGAACCTTTTTAAAAATATGTTTCAAGTATTTTTGCCTGAAAGTTTTTATATTGTTATTTTCAAGGTGCAACACGCAAAATTTGCGATAAAATAATTTTTAAATCAAAATAATCGAAAAAATCTTATAACTATGCTTACAGTTTGACCTAAGCAATGCAAAAAAGTATCCGAAAGAAATTTCTATATAAAACTAGGTCATTCTGCAAGTTGTAATCATCAATCTTTTCAAATTCTGATTTTTCAAGTTCATTTTGAATTTTTTAATGATATAGATTTTTTAACAAAAATTCAAAATCTTGAATTTTATTAACCGCTAGGCTCGAATTTAATTTTTTAAATCGAAAAAAACTGCGCTCCTAGGATGGGCGGTTAAGCAGCCATGTGAATCTCAACCACATAAGGTGGTTTATTCCCGCACATGCACAATATCTATGTTTAACCCTTGAAGGCTCCAAAGCGACTTTTGTGGTGCAAATTTTAGCGCTTATTACGGGAAAGGTAAAAGTGCTAGCAACTTTATTATTCTTGAGTCCCAAAGATTAAGGATACACTTATATTTTTATTTTATTTAATTTTTATTTTGAATTTATTTACCCTGTGGACAAGTGACATTCACAAATTGGCCTTCAACCTACGCCATTCATTTGGGAGAAAATGAGAGACGTCAGAACAAAAATTGATAATCGAAAAAATTGAGAATCAAATTTTCTGTAAAGGGACTTCCCCAGAAATAACCTGCAATTTTCAGATTTTAATGGGAGGGGGTTTCCGAAAAAAAACCTGATCTACGCAATTTATCGAAATCACCTTTAAAAAAATAAAAATTTACTCTGAGCCCTCAGGGCAAAAATTTAAAATGCAGCAGTTTCAGAAAATTTTTCCTAAAAAGTAAATCATTCAAAAGCAACCAGCTATTTCTGGTCTTTAATATACAGGTGTTTTTGAAAATGGTCCGGAGCCTTCAAGGGTTAAGTACTATTCGGAAAACTTAACGAGATTTAAATAAAAAGATGCCTTTCAATTCTGAAAAGATCTTTCTATTGAGGAAACACCAATTCAAGAAGCGTGATAATTTTTTTTGGATTTCAATTCCCGATTCATTTATCAATTTTGCTGTATTCAATTTTAGGCCCATATTAATGGAGGTTGTATAGGTAGTCCATATCGTCTGAAATAAAATTGGTGTTGAGTTAATTCAACGATTATTTATCTCAGCGTAATAAATTCAGTTATCTTAAATACATCAATCGTGAGAAAATCTAAAAAATAATCGAAAAATACAGAATTTTTTTCTAAGTTTCTAAAATTGATAAAATGTTTCTTGCTCTTGTTTTAACTCCCACAGTCTTTTCACGGTCACGCGTGACCATGACCCGTTTAATCGTAATTTAGGACCCTTTATCATTCATTATGAAATATTTACAAAGTAATCGATCGACTTTTTAAATAATTGACGTTTGTGCGGTGTTTTTCTAGAAATTTTTACTGTATTACAGTACTTTTTTTTTGCAAAAAAAATATCAACCATCAAAAAAGACTTTTCTCCCATTAAACCATCGCCTGTAAATGATCACGTGACCGTATATTCAAGGAATAAGGTTGGCCAAAATAGAACGGTTTTTTCAAAAATTATTTGAATCAATTTTTGAAAAAACAAGAAGTGGTTCTTTAGAAGGTTTTAAGACTTTTTCTCCATTACATCAAAGACCAAAAACGATCACGTGACTTTTAAATCAAGAAATAAGATTTTTGGATAAGTACATGAATAGTAGTCAGATTAAGCTGAATTTTGTCGGGTAATAAACACCTAATTTAAGAGTTTTAAACATAATGGTTTCTTCCAAATAGGTCATGTCATCTTATTTTTCGAGAAAAAAGGATAAATATATGACATATTTCAGACCTTATTTTTGAATTTATTTGTCACGTGGTTTCATTCGGACTTTACCGTAATGAGAAAAATGTCTTGAAAACGTTTGAAGTTGACCCTTGAATTTTTTTGGCGTGATTGGCATACTTTTTTCACAATTACCGTATATGTTAACCGTATATCCAATTCCGTACAATTTCAATTATGTACTGAAAGAGTCGCCATGAGAGCAACAATCTTCTTGTGAAATCTCAGAAATTTGACTATTGTTTTGCTCTCTGATAACCGTTCAGTACATAATTCACCCGTAGTTGCTAATATTTTCATTAGAAAATCGACTTCGCCGATTCTTTCGAGGGTACTTACAAGCTTCTACGATGAACTTGAAATTGGCCTTGAACCTTGTCATAAAAAAAATTTTCATTTTTAAGGAGCTGATTTTTTCAAATTTCAATCAAAACATGCAATTTTTTTGCAGTTTCAGCACCCAAATTCGTACCGATTAAATACTGCATATTTTAAAATGTCCAATTTAGCCCCAATGCGTATCAATTATGCCCTTGATTGTGTGAATTGGGCTAAAAAGAGAAATTTTAATATTTTCTTATCACCATTTGATGCCTTAAAATTACTTTTTTCACATTTTGTTTTGATTGCAGGAAATTATCAGAATAATTATATGATCAATTGAAAGATATAAATTTATATGTATATATATATATATGTTAATAATGAAACGAAGGTTATACTTATACCGTATAACTTATACGCTTGATTTAAACAGCACGGTCACGCGTCACCGTGAAAAGTCTGTGAGTCCAGAAGTTGTCCGGATTGTAGTTAAACGGTCAACAATTTGACAAAAGTTGATAACATTAAGGAGTCGGCAGAACTTGATCGGATTGGATTGGATTGAACTTGATCGGATTGGATTGGATCGACTTTTTTAATCCAATCCAATCCAATCTGATCAAGTTTTTGAAACTCCTCAATCCGATCAAATTTTTAAAACTCCTCAATACGATGAAGTCAATCCGATCAAGTTTTTGAAACTCCTCAACTCGATCAAGTTTTTATTTTGGTCAATCCAATCAGGTCAATCCGATCAAGTTTTTTACGGCTCAATCCGATCAGGTTTTCTCAAGTCGGTCTGCCGACCCCTGGCTTATATCACAATTCTCAGAAACATTATACGTGAGATTTTCGGGGTGCTAATAAAAAATAATTACAAGGACCTTGAGCTTTAAAATGATTATCCAATTGTGATCCTGGGAGTTAAGACCTGAAATTTAAATGCGGAGACAATCAGTTTTTTCTAAATTCCCTCAAAAATGTTCAGTTTGTATGAAAATGGATTCGTAAATACAATGAAAAAAAGTTTTCAGTGCCAAAAACGGCAATTTTCGTTATTTTTAAGCACTGCGAGAGAAAAAATATACCAATTTAATTTTTTTCAAAAATGTTCTGTGAAAAAATACAATCCTTGGGAAATAAATTGAAAATAAAGCGACTTTAACCGGTCGGCCAAGTAAGCTTAAGAGAAAATTAACAAAATTATTTAACTAGAGATTACAAACAACCATTCGTGAAATTTTAATAAGATTTTATGAAGGGATAAAAAGTTCAAGCCCTTGAAAATGAATTTCCAGTCCAGAAAACCCCTTTACGATAACTTGGGATCTCATTTTTTACCGCTCACAAATTCCGATCTGTCAACAGAAGTTTGTAATTTGTTGAGAGTGAGTTAAATTTTTTCGAACTACTGGAATGTATACTGTAAGTTTTTTTTATAAAATTGAACTCGTTTATTTAAAGATTTCCTGAAGTTTCCTTACGAGCGTATTTGAGTCTTCTTCGCTGTTATTTTCGAATATCTTCGAAATTCATCTGATCGATACGGATGGCTTTTCAGCTTATTTTGACAAAATTAGAAATTTCATTCATAACAAGCAAAACGTTGTAAACCCAAGATGTTTTCGGTATCGGTACACTTCAGAAAAGTAACAAGTGGCATTCTTGTAAAAGGTTATTTTGTCTTTTTTGGATCATTTAAATATAATAAATTATAATTGATAATCTTATTTAAAAGCACAGTTTCGATAATTCATTATTCGAGCTAATAATACTTTTGAAATGATAAATGAGGCTAACTTTACCTTATTATTAATTTTATAATAAACTATACCTGATTACTAATTTTTAATGTGTTTAATTTGAAGGCGAACATTTTTTGAAAATAAAACGACTATTTGCACTTCAACGCTTTTGTTCAAAAATTTTGTTGATAACAGAAAGAATAATTGTATGCAGATAAACTTGCACATAATCTCAATTTGTCGTTATACAATGTAAATATTTTGCAAGCTTCAACTTAAACTCATAAAGCTTGGGACAGTGCATCAAAGTGGGAACACTTAACCTTAAAGTATAGAATAGGCTGATTTAAAAAAAATCTAATGAAATCGCATCGAAATCTTACAATATAATTTTGTGATCGCAATTCAAAAATGGAGATTGTGTAATTATTCACGTTTGTCTCCTTACCGGTTGACCTTGACATCCTTCACCAACCAAAATACGACCCTTTAAATAAATCAAAATAAATCTGGAATCTCGGTGATGGTTTATTTACAGTGAACCTTATCGTTAAGGTCGGACTGCGATTCCCAAGGGTGACGGTTTTGCAAGTCTTAGAATTTCCGGTTAAAAAAAAAGGTATTTTACTTATCGAGAGATTGCAAGACCGGTTGACAAATTCGAAAAATGACGATGTGATTTTACAAAAACAGGCTTCAGTGTTAACTACAGTGTATAACAAATTTTACTTGGAACATCTATTTATTTAACATAAAAATTTGAATACGTTGAGGATAAGTTAATGTTCCAAATATGTTTAATCATCTGAAACTTATATTTTCGTCTATTAAAATCCAGCATTAAACATTTTTATATTTTACGTTTCATACATTTAACTTTCGGTATCAAATTAATAATAGCAATTTATCTTACCAGTTTCCAGTTTAAATTATTCATTTTCGAAGATTTTTTTTAGGAATAATGTTTTAGCAGTTTTTTGTTGAGTCGATCAAGCAAATTGTGCGGGAAATAATAAAGATGATTGGAATTCACTAATTCGCAACAATCATTGATTGCGACAAATTTGCATGAGAAAATGACTGAGCTTAAAAAAATTTTCGGATGATTGTGAGGGGTCAGATGTGGATGAAAACTGTTTATGCGTCAGAAAAGTTTAGATTTTTTGTGATTAAATTGATCATTTCAAGTTTGGCGTTTAATCGGATTAGTTATGTTTCATTTTCCAATCGGTTAAATTTTGATCTGAAACCTTTTCTCAGGATGAAAAATTACAGTTTGAGAAAGTGTACTGTTTTTTGTTTTAGAGCTTTGAAGTCAATAAGGTTAGAGGCGTAAAATCTTCAAAATTTTGTCTTCGTCGATATAAGAGCCGGTGTTTGATTTTGGATTAAAGTGCTCATCGCAGCGAGTTTTTAAAGATCGCCCACTTTGGCCAATATAAACTCAGTACAAGGCAGTTGAACCGGATGACGCTATTGGATGTTTTAAATTTGTTCTCAAAGAAAAATTAACGCGAAATACTTTAAAAAATTTTGCATTTTGGTGATAAGATTATTGATGTTTCTACCAATCAGAATTTCGGCATGCTTTCAGAAACTTGCTGCTCATCACAAAATAAGACATATCCTCTTCCAAACGGAACTCGATCTCAAAAATGTTAACTATCTTTATAGCGCGTGTTTGAATCCCACTGATGTTGTCTAAGTCATTGTCTTAGTGATTGCTTGAGTGATTACACACCGATAAAATTTAGCGGTCCCATTATCAAGACCCTTGCCTATAATCGTACTCAAGACAATCACTAAGACAACATCAGTGGGATTCGAACACGCGCTAAAGAGATAGTAAACGTTTTTGAGATGGAGTTCCGTTGGGAAAAGGATATAAAAAGTCCAATTAAAAGATAAGATTTAATTATATAAACCCCAAAGAAAACTTGAGTTTTATTTCATTTATCACAGATAGACTCATGGAAAATACTGGCCATAACATACAGTCTCAAAAACTTGTAAACAGTGCAAATTCTAAAAAACAGAATAATATTGCTCAATTTTTTAAAATAATGAATAAAATGCCATATTTATCAATTTCAGAATGACTCAACTAAATAATTTTGACAAAACTTTGATTTTTTATAGAGTTTGGACGTCCCTCATGTCAATTAATTAAGATTCGGTGCTAAGGCTGTCCGCAGAAAATCATAAATAAATCTTGTCTGAAACGTGATATTTCACTGAAACGTTGATTTCTACCGTATTGCAATTTTGACGTTCTAGCTTGATTTTTATTTGTTAAAAGTCAGACAAATATAAATAAATTATTTTGGCTTAGCATTCAGTGATTATTTCATGCCGATTTTGGAAATTAATAGAATTACATGTTTTTTTAAATATGAATAAATTTAAAATTTTATTAATGAGTTATTCAACTTAAGAGGGTTGTATAGGCTGGAAAAGCTTATTCGCAGGCTCATTACTTTTCATTCCTTTATAACAATCTGATAAAAATCTCGGGAATAGTAGTTTGTGATCTCGGAAACACATTCTACTTCTATCTTTTTCATAGCATGTTCGACCAACCGGTAAATTGAGTTGACTGCGAGCAAATTTTTCCTTGTAATTTGTCTCCTCGGCGTATTTCAAAACAATCTGATTTCTCACAGATAATATATATTTTTATAAAAAAAAATTATATTGTCGTTTTTCCCATTTCCACCCTAAAAGTGCTTCAAAAATAACGAAAAGTGTAGTTTTTGGCCATTTTTTCCACTAAAAGTCGTTTTTTTGTTGTATTTATAAATTCATTTAAATGCATACAGAACATTTTCGTGACAATTTAGAAAAAATGATATCGCCCGAATTTTCAATGTCAGTTTAAAACTCCCAGTAGGACAATTTAAATTTTTTTTTTGGGGTCAAGGTCGTCGTATCAAATTTTCAGTATTATCAAAAGATTCGCAACTATCATGTTTCTGAAACCGTGATTATCAACAATGGCCAAATTATTTACCGTTCTCGTGCAAGATCAAAAAACATTTTCTCATTTTAGACACTTAAAAATTTTTTGATATTTTTTTGAAAAATTTGTTTTTTTTCACCATTTTTAAAATTCATATAACTAAACAGGCCACCTTGAGATCAAAAATCATGAAATTAAGTTGACTGCACTTCCAGTTCAATAGATATGGACTGCCTATACAACCCCGTTAAGGAGGTAATCGACGGAGGTATCTCGAGATCTACACATGCTTCGAAGCTAATTCTTGCGGCATTCGAAATTTTGTAGTCGATTTCATTTAAGAAATATAGAAAGAATCAATTTCGAAAATAAATCAAAAAAATTTGGATTTTTTTTAGTATTGTTTTCCGAAATCGTGCCAGGGATCGGCAAAACTGGATTGAATCGTATTGGAATTTTTGGATCGGATTGGATCGTATCGTTTTTCCGATGCGATTCGATTCAATATGATAAAAATTTAGGGGTAAGTCGATCCGATCCAATATGATTAAAACTAGGGGGCAGTCGATCCGATCCAATATGATTGAAATTAAGGGGTCAGTCGATCCGATTCAATCGAACCATATCGGAAAAATCGATACGTATCGAACCATATCGGAAAAGTCGATCAGTATCGAAAATCGAACGTGATTGACCGCTAAAAATAAATCGATATCGAAAATTGAACCATATCGGAAAAGTCGATACCTTTATTTTCAAAAACGAAGTTTGACCGCAATTTTTTAAAATTGACCGCCAATTTTAACAATTTTCTGATAAGACCGCAAATTTTTATATAATTGACCGCTAAAATTTGAAGTTTTATGGTTTGACCGCAATTTTTTAGAAAATTGACTGCAAATTTGAGAATTTTATAATGAGACCGCAAATTAGGGAAATTGGATGGTTTGATAGCTATTTTCAAAATTGAATGGTTTGACCGCAATTTTGAAAAAATAGACCGCAAATTTGTATAATTTTATAATACGACCGTAAATTTGAAACTTCATGGTTTGACCGCAATTTTGAAAAACTTGACCGCAAATTTAATTTTATGTTAAAACTAACGTACCCAACGATGGAGCCAGAAAAAGCTGAAATTTTGCATGGGTAATTTTTTTGGCCTACCTAAGCACCTCTGATGATCGAAATAAAGTGTCGATAATTTTAAACTCCTAACTAGCGTACCCACTGTGGATTTCGACAAAACTTTGCGTGGCCGCTAACCATCATTTTTTTTGCCTGGGGTGAATCGACCCCAAAAATTTAAAAAATCTTGTTGAAAATTTCAAAAAATGATCAAAGGCTGTCCTAGGCTTACTGAAATTCGAAATTTGAGAATATGGATCACCCGCCCTCAGAGTACAAATCCTAAATATTTAAAAAATGCGTAATCTGAGCATTTGATTTTTTCTTTATCTGACCAATGAAATCGGCCTATTCCGCAATCAAGGGTTTCGATCGGGTGCTAATATCTTGCGTAGTTTGTATCATTCAAATATTTAGGATTTGTACTCTGAGGGCGGGTGATTCTTATATAAAAAATAAACAAAATTCCTCACAAAATCGTATTAAGGGTTTAATGACCTCAAGGAATTCAGAAATATAGTTGAAAATTTTCAAAAATTATCGAAGACTTTCCCATGCTTCCTCAGAGAGCTGGAATTCGAAATTTGAAAATAATTCAAAAATTAACAAAATTACTCACAAACTTGTATTTAAGGTAAATCGACCCCAAAAAATTCAGAAATTTAAATGAAAATATTCAAAAATGGTTATAGGTTGTCCTAGGCTTGCCGAAATTCGAAATTTGTGAATATTTTCAAAATAAACAAAATTCTTCAAGAATCGTATCTAGGGTTAATTGACCCCCAAATTCAAAAATAAAGTCGAAACTTTCTCAAAATGATCATAGGCTGTCCTATGCTTCCTTAGAGAGCTGAAGTTCGAAATTTGAAACTAACTTAAAGATAAACAAAATAACTCACAAACTTGTATTTAAGGTGAATCGACCCAAAGAAATTCAAAAAATAAGATAAAAATATTCAAAAATGGGAATAGGCTGTCGTACACTTTCTGAGAGAGCTGAAATTCAAAATTTCAGAAAAGTTTGAAAATAAACAAAAGTACTCAAAAAAAGGTATTAAGGATACAATAATCCTAAGGAATTTAAAAATCTAGTTTAAAATTTTTGAAAATGATCATAGGCTGTCCCACGCTTTCTCAGAGACCTGAAACTCGAAATTTGAAAATTATTTAGAAATGAACAAAATTACTCAAAAAGTATATTTTTAGTTAATTTTGTTGAAAAATAAAACCAAAATCGGCCAAAAGCCAATAAAGGGGAATATTATATTTTTCTAAAATTCTGTTGAAAAAAGATCCCAAAATCGGCCAAAAACCAATAAACGGGAGAAGTATATTTATAGTTAATTTTGTTTAAACATGAGGCTCAAATCGGCCAAAGGCCGATAAAGAGGTATATCATTCATATTTGTTATTCATTTTGTTGGAAAATGAGCCAAAATGGCCGAAGACTGTAACGGAGATAGAATATTTTAAGTTTATTTTTTCGAAAATAAGACGCAAATTGGCCGAAGACCGATTAACGGGATATTATATTTTTAGTTAATTTTGTTGGATAATTCACTCGAATCTCGAAATTGAATCCGTAATTACGAATCATCTTTCATTAAAATTTGATTGAAAAAATATAATACTCTCTTTATCGGTTTTCGGCCGATTTAGGGTTATTGTTCACAAAATTAATAAAAAATTTTAAATCTCTCTTAATCGACCTTCCGCCGATTTGAGGCTTATTTCTCAACAAAATTAAATAAAATATAATATTCCCCTTTATCCGCCTTCAGCCGATTTGGGCTTCATTTTTCAACAAACTCTAACTATAAATATACTTTCCCTATTAATCGGCCTCCCGTCGCTTTGGGACTTGTTTTAAAACAAAATTAACTGAAAGTATAATATCCTCCTTTATTGGCCTTCGGCCGATATTGGGTTCATGTTTCAACAAAATTAACTCGAAATATACTTTCACCGTTAATGGGCATTCGGCCGATTGTGGGCTCATTTTTCAACAAAATTCAATTCTGAATATAATATTTCCCTTAATTGGCCTTCGGCCAATTTTGGCCTAATTTTTCAACAAAATTAGCTTAAAATATATTTTCTGAGTAATTTCAATCATTTCTTAATTTTTTTCGAATTTCGAGTTTCAGGTCTCTGAGGAGGCGTAGGCTATGATCATTTTCGAAACTTTTTAACTAGATTTTTGACTTTCTTAGAATTACTGTATCCTTAATACGATTTTTTGAGTACTTTTGTTTATTTTCAAACTATTACGAAATTTGAAATTAAGCTCTGTGACAAATTGTACGACAGCCTTTTACTATTTTGAATATTTTTATCTTAATGTTTGAATTTTTTTGGGTAGACTAACCTGAAATACAAGTTTGTGAGTAATTTTGTTAATTTTTAAATTATTTTCAAATTTCGAATTCCAGCTCCCTGAGGCAGCATAGGACAGCCTTTGATAATTTTTGAAAATTTTCAACTTTATTTCTGAATTCCTTGGGGTCATTTTACCCTAAATACGATTTCGTGACGAATTTTGTTTATTTTTTATATATTCTCAAATTTCGAATTTCAGGAAGCCTAGGCCAGCCTATGATCATTTTTGGAAATTTTCAACAAGATTTTTGAAATCTTTCGGGTCAATTCACCCTAGGCAAAAAATATTGATGCTTAGCGCCCTACGCAAACATTTGGCCGAATTTCATGGTGGGTACGCTAGTTAAGACCGTAAATCTTAGAAATTAAATCGAATATTTACCGATATGGTCATCGAAAAAATCGTATTGATCCATCTGATCAAATACAGTTTAAATTTTACCTCTTTCGATACGATCGATCCAATCCAGTTGAAATTTCACCCCCTTTGATACGATCCGATCCAATCTAGTTTTTATTTCACCCCTCCTCGATCCGATCTGATCCAATACGATTTTTTTTCTTCAAGCCCATCCCTGAATCGTGCTGCGTCAGTTTTTTGTTATGTAAGCTATAAGAAAAAAATAAGTTGACAAACATTTTTTGAAAAGAAATTTAAAAATTGATCAAAAGTTGGGAAATCTGGCAAATAAACCGCAACCGAAACTTTGAACGTCTCGCATAAGCAAACCAAAGAATATATTGTGGAACGAATTCCACTGTTTGTATAGGAAAAATTTGACATCGGTGCTCCAAATGAAATTAAATAAGTACTCAATACACCCAAAACAGTCAATCTAACATGTAATTTTTGTCAATTTTGAGCAAATAGATCAAAAATTACAATTCCCATTTTTTTGAAAAATTCAGACAAAAATAAACGATATGGATCATCCGCCCTCAAATTCTAAATATTTGAAAAATGCAAAATCTGAGCATTTGATCGGTTGATTCTTTCTTAATCTGACCAATGAGATCGGCCTATTCCGCAATCAAGGGTTTTGATTGAGTGCTGATATCTCGCGTTGTTTGTATCATTGAAATATTTAGGATTTGTACTCTGAGGGCGGGTAATCCATATGCAAAGATATCAGTATCGGCAAGCTGTCCGTTAGAACACGACTAGCAATTTTAAAAATGGTAAACACGTCGGTTACCGCCTTCAAATCATTATACGGTTTAAATTATATCTCATGTTTACAGTTATAATTTCATTTTTCTGTCCACCTTAGGAGCAAAAAGTCCTGCTGGATATTCTCGAAGATTCAAAGTGAAATTACCAGAATAAATTTGCCATGTTTAGATATTGATCATGATATACGAATTCCATTTGAACATTGATCGAGTCTAATTCATTAAAAAAATAAGGGTTAGAAATTTAAAGGCCGACGCGTTTTGTTTTCTTTCAAACATTCGCCCTGTTCTGACGAACGCCTTACGATACTGAAATGTTTGAATATTTATGATATTTGTCTGAAATTTTCGAAAAAAAGTATTGAGAGGTTTTTCGTATGATCGTACCGCATTTATATTGTTCTTTAAAAAAAATTATTGCATTGACAATTTATTTGACGGTCTGTGTTCTCAAAAATGAAAAGTTACGCGAAATTGACTATGATTACAAATATTGTAGTCAAACAAAAATTTGCCATGCATTTTAAATATCTTTTTGTCTTTATTTTGCGAGGCGTTGAAAGTTTCGGTTCCGCCTGATATTCCAGATTTCCCAATTTCTAAAGATTTCCAATTTTTTTTGAAAAATATGTCTTCTTATTTTTCTAATATGTCACAAAAACTATTATGAACTGATGCAAGAAAATTCAAATAATTCTTATATGGCCTTCGAAATATACAGCATAATTCCAAAAGAAATACATAGAAAAAACCCAATTTTTCGAATTTTTTATGCCAAAAATAATTTTTCACTTTTTGAGAAAGCAGATCGAAAACAAAATTTTGAAGTCCGTAAAATAAATGATTTTTCGTGACATGCTGTTATTCACGATTCGTGACTCACAAATAACCTTGTCGTATGTATTAAGGATTTTGGAAACGACCCAAGTTTTAGCAAAACATCTTGATATCTTGAACCTACAACTATCTTGAAATTTTTGAATTTCCGTTGTGTTTCAAAGTATAAATTCAAACATCTTATTTCTGTACAGCTTTTAGAATATGAAAGTGCATAACAATCGTTTTAAGTTACAGCTGGTGTCTTGAGGCCAGGCACAACCACTTGAACACAAACTTGAAGTTATCAAACACTAAGAATAATTATTTGAGCAATTTTTTAAAATGGTAGATTTTCGACAAAGCAGACCAAATTCAGGGAAATTTTTTTGGGCTGGAGTGGTTGTAGATTCTGAAATTGAAAAGCTCGTCATTTTTCAAGTAGTTCCAGACATGAGTTTGAACCGCAATATTTTCAACTCTCCAAACGGTCAAGTTGTTTAAGATCGACAAGTACTTGTTGGAATTAAAAAAATGCTGCACCAAATCAAAAGTTAGTTTTCAGGTTAAAAGACTCAGCAATATCTCAAATTCAACGACGAATATGATTGTTAAAAAAGCGTTTTCGTTTGTTCATTTTGTTAAAAAACAAATTTTTTAATCAATGAAAATTGAGTAAAAATGTTGAGTAATTGTATTTTTCGTTCATGTGTCTGGGCAGTCAGTCAACTTTGTGATATTTGACGATTTGAAATAAGAAATTTCAAAAGTCAAAAATCGGTTTCAATGTGTTTAAGCTATCTTGTTGAAAATTTTTTTCTGGTCATTTTAAGACCCAGGATTTTTTTTCAAAAAAAAGTGTTTAAGGATGTGGGCGACGATAATTGAGCTCTTTTTCAAACATTTTCAAGTGAAGTTTCTGAGAAACCTGGCTTCAGAAATAATTAATTTTTATTCCAAATACGTAGTACAACTCTTAAGGAAGGTGCCGGTACTATTCAGAGCATCTGATATCTCAACCTACGCTCAGAAAACAGTTTTTAGTAGGCATCCCTAAAAGCCCTAAAAAGCTCACTCCTCATTCATTCCTCATCACTTTTTCTTGTCATTTGCGATTCAATTTCCAAATATAAATGCGCATCTTGGAACGGAGTGCTTTTTCGAAAAATTTGCCCCTAGTGGTCAAAACAGCGTATTTGGGAGCCTCACGCAAAAGCCTACTCCCCCTTGAAAATATATAGTAAATTTTCAATTTGTGCATCAAATTTACCGCAAAGCCTGAATAAGGGTCCGAGCNAAAATCTAGTTTAAAATTTTTGAAAATGATCATAGGCTGTCCCACGCTTTCTCAGAGACCTGAAACTCGAAATTTGAAAATTATTTAGAAATGAACAAAATTACTCAAAAAGTATATTTTTAGTTAATTTTGTTGAAAAATAAAACCAAAATCGGCCAAAAGCCAATAAAGGGGAATATTATATTTTTCTAAAATTCTGTTGAAAAAAGATCCCAAAATCGGCCAAAAACCAATAAACGGGAGAAGTATATTTATAGTTAATTTTGTTTAAACATGAGGCTCAAATCGGCCAAAGGCCGATAAAGAGGTATATCATATTTGTTATTCAATTTTGTTGGAAAATGAGCCCAAAATTGGCCGAAGACTGATAACGGAGATAGAATATTTTAAGTTTATTTTTTCGAAAATAAGACCCAAATTGGCCGAAGGCCGATTAACGGGGATATAATATTTTTAGTTAATTTTGTTTGATAATTCACCTCGAATCTCGAAATTGAATTCCGTAATTACGAACTCATCTTTCATTAAAATTTGATTGAAAATATAATACTCTCCTTTATCGGTTTTCGGCCGATTTAAGGGTTATTGTTCAACAAAATTAAATAAAATTTTTTAAATCTCTCTTAATCGGCCTTCCGCCCGATTTGAGGCTTATTTCTCAACAAAATTTAATTAAAATATAATATTCCCCTTTATCCGCCTTCAGCCGATTTGGGCTTCATTTTTCAACAAACTTAACTATAAATATACTTTCCCTATTAATCGGCCTCCCGTCGCTTTGGGACTTGTTTTAAAACAAAATTAACTGAAAGTATAATATCCTCCTTTATTGGCCTTCGGCCGATATTGGGTTCATGTTTCAACAAAATTAACTCGAAATATACTTTCACCGTTAATGGGCATTCGGCCGATTGTGGGCTCATTTTTCAACAAAATTCAATTCTGAATATAATATTTCCCTTAATTGGCCTTCGGCCAATTTTGGCCTAATTTTTCAACAAAATTAGCTTAAAATATATTTTCTGAGTAATTTCAATCATTTCTTAATTTTTTTCGAATTTCGAGTTTCAGGTCTCTGAGGAGGCGTAGGCTATGATCATTTTCGAAACTTTTTAACTAGATTTTTGACTTTCTTAGAATTACTGTATCCTTAATACGATTTTTTGAGTACTTTTGTTTATTTTCAAACTATTACGAAATTTGAAATTAAGCTCTGTGACAAATTGTACGACAGCCTTTTACTATTTTGAATATTTTTATCTTAATGTTTGAATTTTTTTGGGTAGACTAACCTGAAATACAAGTTTGTGAGTAATTTTGTTAATTTTTAAATTATTTTCAAATTTCGAATTCCAGCTCCCTGAGGCAGCATAGGACAGCCTTTGATAATTTTTGAAAATTTTCAACTTTATTTCTGAATTCCTTGGGGTCATTTTACCCTAAATACGATTTCGTGACGAATTTTGTTTATTTTTTATATATTCTCAAATTTCGAATTTCAGGAAGCCTAGGCCAGCCTATGATCATTTTTGGAAATTTTCAACAAGATTTTTGAAATCTTTCGGGTCAATTCACCCTAGGCAAAAAATATTGATGCTTAGCGCCCTACGCAAACATTTGGCCGAATTTCATGGTGGGTACGCTAGTTAAGACCGTAAATCTTAGAAATTAAATCGAATATTTACCGATATGGTCATCGAAAAAATCGTATTGATCCATCTGATCAAATACAGTTTAAATTTTACCTCTTTCGATACGATCGATCCAATCCAGTTGAAATTTCACCCCCTTTGATACGATCCGATCCAATCTAGTTTTTATTTCACCCCTCCTCGATCCGATCTGATCCAATACGATTTTTTTTCTTCAAGCCCATCCCTGAATCGTGCTGCGTCAGTTTTTTGTTATGTAAGCTATAAGAAAAAAATAAGTTGACAAACATTTTTTGAAAAGAAATTTAAAAATTGATCAAAAGTTGGGAAATCTGGCAAATAAACCGCAACCGAAACTTTGAACGTCTCGCATAAGCAAACCAAAGAATATATTGTGGAACGAATTCCACTGTTTGTATAGGAAAAATTTGACATCGGTGCTCCAAATGAAATTAAATAAGTACTCAATACACCCAAAACAGTCAATCTAACATGTAATTTTTGTCAATTTTGAGCAAATAGATCAAAAATTACAATTCCCATTTTTTTGAAAAATTCAGACAAAAATAAACGATATGGATCATCCGCCCTCAAATTCTAAATATTTGAAAAATGCAAAATCTGAGCATTTGATCGGTTGATTCTTTCTTAATCTGACCAATGAGATCGGCCTATTCCGCAATCAAGGGTTTTGATTGAGTGCTGATATCTCGCGTTGTTTGTATCATTGAAATATTTAGGATTTGTACTCTGAGGGCGGGTAATCCATATGCAAAGATATCAGTATCGGCAAGCTGTCCGTTAGAACACGACTAGCAATTTTAAAAATGGTAAACACGTCGGTTACCGCCTTCAAATCATTATACGGTTTAAATTATATCTCATGTTTACAGTTATAATTTCATTTTTCTGTCCACCTTAGGAGCAAAAAGTCCTGCTGGATATTCTCGAAGATTCAAAGTGAAATTACCAGAATAAATTTGCCATGTTTAGATATTGATCATGATATACGAATTCCATTTGAACATTGATCGAGTCTAATTCATTAAAAAAATAAGGGTTAGAAATTTAAAGGCCGACGCGTTTTGTTTTCTTTCAAACATTCGCCCTGTTCTGACGAACGCCTTACGATACTGAAATGTTTGAATATTTATGATATTTGTCTGAAATTTTCGAAAAAAAGTATTGAGAGGTTTTTCGTATGATCGTACCGCATTTATATTGTTCTTTAAAAAAAATTATTGCATTGACAATTTATTTGACGGTCTGTGTTCTCAAAAATGAAAAGTTACGCGAAATTGACTATGATTACAAATATTGTAGTCAAACAAAAATTTGCCATGCATTTTAAATATCTTTTTGTCTTTATTTTGCGAGGCGTTGAAAGTTTCGGTTCCGCCTGATATTCCAGATTTCCCAATTTCTAAAGATTTCCAATTTTTTTTGAAAAATATGTCTTCTTATTTTTCTAATATGTCACAAAAACTATTATGAACTGATGCAAGAAAATTCAAATAATTCTTATATGGCCTTCGAAATATACAGCATAATTCCAAAAGAAATACATAGAAAAAACCCAATTTTTCGAATTTTTTATGCCAAAAATAATTTTTCACTTTTTGAGAAAGCAGATCGAAAACAAAATTTTGAAGTCCGTAAAATAAATGATTTTTCGTGACATGCTGTTATTCACGATTCGTGACTCACAAATAACCTTGTCGTATGTATTAAGGATTTTGGAAACGACCCAAGTTTTAGCAAAACATCTTGATATCTTGAACCTACAACTATCTTGAAATTTTTGAATTTCCGTTGTGTTTCAAAGTATAAATTCAAACATCTTATTTCTGTACAGCTTTTAGAATATGAAAGTGCATAACAATCGTTTTAAGTTACAGCTGGTGTCTTGAGGCCAGGCACAACCACTTGAACACAAACTTGAAGTTATCAAACACTAAGAATAATTATTTGAGCAATTTTTTAAAATGGTAGATTTTCGACAAAGCAGACCAAATTCAGGGAAATTTTTTTGGGCTGGAGTGGTTGTAGATTCTGAAATTGAAAAGCTCGTCATTTTTCAAGTAGTTCCAGACATGAGTTTGAACCGCAATATTTTCAACTCTCCAAACGGTCAAGTTGTTTAAGATCGACAAGTACTTGTTGGAATTAAAAAAATGCTGCACCAAATCAAAAGTTAGTTTTCAGGTTAAAAGACTCAGCAATATCTCAAATTCAACGACGAATATGATTGTTAAAAAAGCGTTTTCGTTTGTTCATTTTGTTAAAAAACAAATTTTTTAATCAATGAAAATTGAGTAAAAATGTTGAGTAATTGTATTTTTCGTTCATGTGTCTGGGCAGTCAGTCAACTTTGTGATATTTGACGATTTGAAATAAGAAATTTCAAAAGTCAAAAATCGGTTTCAATGTGTTTAAGCTATCTTGTTGAAAATTTTTTTCTGGTCATTTTAAGACCCAGGATTTTTTTTCAAAAAAAAGTGTTTAAGGATGTGGGCGACGATAATTGAGCTCTTTTTCAAACATTTTCAAGTGAAGTTTCTGAGAAACCTGGCTTCAGAAATAATTAATTTTTATTCCAAATACGTAGTACAACTCTTAAGGAAGGTGCCGGTACTATTCAGAGCATCTGATATCTCAACCTACGCTCAGAAAACAGTTTTTAGTAGGCATCCCTAAAAGCCCTAAAAAGCTCACTCCTCATTCATTCCTCATCACTTTTTCTTGTCATTTGCGATTCAATTTCCAAATATAAATGCGCATCTTGGAACGGAGTGCTTTTTCGAAAAATTTGCCCCTAGTGGTCAAAACAGCGTATTTGGGAGCCTTCACGCCAAAAGTGCCTACTCCGCCCCTCTTTTGAAAATACCTAGTAACATTTTCAATTTGTGCATCAAATTACCCACGCCATAAGCCTGAATAAAGGTCGCGAGCGAGTTTTTCTGATTTGGTTATTTCTCAAATACTTGCAGAGCCATCTTGTGAATTTTTATGTTTTTGGTGAATGTCTGAACTTATTAATTTCTAACATCCTACTTTTTTTTTGAAAAAAATTCAAAATTCAGAAAAAATACTAAGACTTAAAACACTCAGTGACAAATTCTCTACAAAAAAGGGCAATCAGAAAAGTTATCTGAGAAATCTCAATTATCGTCACCCTTAATTTAACCTTTAAATTTAACCCCGAAAAACCGACTTTTCTTTTGAAAAAATCTAAAAACCAAAAAAAATCTTAGAAGTAAAAAAACTTGCAGGAATCTCTACAAACAAAGTTGTTATCAAAACAGATTATACGTGAAGCTGAGATATCGTCGCCAACATCCTTAAGGGGGTTCTAATAGGCAAAATGACTTTTTGAATGCTTATTTCTCCCGACATAGACAAGGAAATCAATAAAACATTTTGATAAGTTAGTTCGTATCTCTGGAAGACTTGTTTTAATTATTATTTTCGAGATAGCATGTTACCAACCGGTAAGAGATTAACAGGAGCAAAAAATATGTGAAAAAAGCCGTATTTTTTTCGTCTCATTTAGCAAATCTTTCAAAATTCCATCATCTGCGAAATTCAGAGGCGCAAAAAATTGTTGTCTTTTTATTTTCTCACCTAAAAAGTATCAAAGCTGTCGAAAAAGACTGTTTTTGCTATTTTGGCCACGGAAAGTTGGTTTTTTGTTTCATGCTATATGGAAAATTATTTTTCCGTTCACTTTAGTTTTTTGTTATAATTGTCAACAAAATTGTTGTGTCTGATGTAACGGTTTCATTTTTTAACTCCCAGGAGTACGATTTGAAAATTTATGTTTGACATTAATGTCATCGTATGACAAATTCAAGTGTACCAAACGATCCGTAAGTTAAATGTTTCTGGAAACGGTATTATAAACTATGGCAAAGTATTTAACCGTTCGAGCGCGAAAGCAGAAAACATTTTTTATTTTCGACACTCAAAATTTTTTTTAATATGTTTCAAAAGTTTTTGCTATTTTTTTCTAATTTTTTTTAGTTTTTATGACTTAAAAAACCACGTTGAGTTCAAAAATCGTAAAATCAGACCCCCAGTTCGTTTAGTTAGAAAGAAACGACTTGCCTATAGAACCTATATACTCAAAATAAGCTTATTTCGAATTTTATAAAAAAACATCCAAAATATTCAATTTTTTGAAATTTTTATCTCTATATAATTAAACAGGATACGCGGAGATCAAAAATTGTAAAATCCAATCAATTGGATTTACATTAGAAAAGATATAGGCTGCCTATAGAACCCCCTTAAAGGTGCGAAAAATTACCTTTTAGTCCTCGGGTTCTCAGGAGAATTAAAATGACGGTATCAGGAATAAAATAAGTTGACTCGACAGCGAAGAGTTTTCTTCAGAGAAGACATTTTTTGCAACGTTATCGGATGTATCAGCTGGTCAAAATTGACCGGTAAAGTATACCTAAAATTTCATCAATTAACATGTACCTAGAGGTCATAAGTGACCGCAAGGTGGCCCGAAAGGGGAATTTATATCCTGAGTAAAAACGAAAATAATATTTTCAAGATTTTATACCTTCATAAGATGTGCAAGTTGCTGTGTTCTGGAGACAATATTAAAGACTATGGATCGATTTTGCCCACAGTTGGCCTTAGAACGAAAATAGAACTTTTTTGTTACATATTTTGCTGATATTCAATATGATTTATATCAGCTCTGCTAGTTTGTCTAAAATTAGCTTCGTTAACTATCAAAATTTGCGATACCCACTCCCTGAAAGTATGGTTGTTCATAATTGAGTTATTTTATTTTCATTTCTGTCATCTTTCAAAAAAATCCCGCTTAATTTTAAATTTGAAAGTTACTGAACTCATGGTCGATTCTGGAGAATCAACTCATTAATTAACGATAGACGAGTTCATGAGACAAATTATGTTAATTAAAAAATGTGATCCAATCATCCTGACACCGAACGGATCAATTTGAAAATTGGGATGTATTAATAAAATATGCGAGCACTCGAACGAAACTAAGACAGTTAAAGAAATTTTCCTCGAGAAATATAAAAAGCTCACTGATTATGTGAAATCTGATCCCAGAAAAGTTTATAGGCTCAAAATTATCAACCCGAAATTAAGCGTCAGAGTTGAAGTTTTTTTTGACGTTCCAAAAACATAACGTTTGAACGCAAATGAGACATTTTTGAATTGTGCACAGACTGTTGAGAAGGAATTTTGTCATACTCAAACTGCTTTACACTCTGCACTAAAAGCATATTACTGTAAAGTAGGTGCATTTCAAACTCAACAAAATTATCTTGGTACCAAAACTAAATAAGAAATACATTGTTTAAATGTGTATGGGTTCAAAACAACAAGATAAGCTGGCGAATCACTAAAAGTTGAGAGATTGAGATGTGAATCAACCTTCGTATTTTATAAAACGGAGTTCAATACGAAATTTTCAGAGGTTGTTAAAGAACATACAAGAACCTTTCAACGTCATTTAGTACTCGCTGAAATTATCGATGATTATCTAATGCCAATTTTGTTTTCAGACAATGTTTCTGAATACAAATCTTGAAAAACCGTTGCTGACTTCAAAGACGAACGTGCCTTCGGGGCTGATAAAACAATCAAAAGAATTTTCAAGGTTAAATTCAAAGTTAATTTTTATTTGTTAAATAATAATTTAGGAACCAAAGCATGGAAAATCGATTATTGACTCCATAGCCTATGGTCCATAGGCTATGGACCATAGGTTCGCGAATCGAAAATGCTTCGCGAACTTTTGAAAATACCGAAGGATTCCTACCCACACATGGCCTAGAAAGATTTATTTATAATTATAATCAGAAACATTCGTTTCTCAAAACCGATGTCAAAACAGAACAAAAGAGTTACATTCGACATATTTAGACTGGTAATTTTCAATTATTGTTAAATTTGAATTAAACCTCAAAAATGATTTCTATACTAAAATTTGACTTCACCATTTAAGAGCACAACCTGATAAACAATGGATCAATGTTTAAACACGA